>CAJDSM010040132.1:0-14428 GCA_903981925.1 Ostrea lurida
CTTGTTGTGATTAAAATGGCTTAAACTGATTTTCTTGCCCGCTTCATATTTTTCCCTTAGACATCCTACTTCACTCGATCCGGGTTAGAATAGGTCCCCAGCATCCTTTGCGTGTCGTAAGAGCTAGGCGACTGAATGGGGCGTCTTTCGGATCGACCGCAAAAAACGAGCCCCATATGTCACAGCAGGTGTGGCACGCAAAAAAAATATCTTTATCCATTGAATAAAGTTTTCCCCAACCAAACAGTTTAAACCTTTATAAATGAAAGACCATGACATTGAGTCAAAGGCCTTCTCAAAATCAATGAGTACTAGAAGACCTGGAATATTGTTTCTTTCAGTGTATGACATATGTCATAAATAAATCGAGTATTCTCCCCTATATATCTTCCCTCAAAAACCCAGACTGTGTATCAGATATTAAATAATCCAAAACTTTTTTTATTCTGTAGCTAAGACAACAATACAATTTTGTATAGTACATTTAAAAAGTGTAATTGGTGTGGCACGAAAAAGATCCTCCCTGCTCAAAGGCCCTAGTGCGAGCACAGGCCTAATTTGCAGCCCTTTACCGGCAATGGTGACGTGAGTGAAATATTCTCGAGCGGGACGTAAAACAATATATAATCAACCCTATCACTCTAAACGTGCATTCTTACTTTTACATAGCACTATGTTAAATTCCTATTAAATCAAGTTGGTTATTTTCAAATATATTTTATGCTTTCTGAACTCTGTAGAGTTTGTACTATCAACTAGTCTTGAGGCACATGCATGCAACTGTCTAAAAATGTCTGCAAACAGATTGGTTGAAATTTATTTAGTTTTCTATTTTTGTTAATTTTGATTTTCATGATTTTGAAATACTTTGTGATAAATAAAGTCAATTGAAAGTAACGATAGCAAAGGAGGGGATAGCATCCTTTGCTAACCAGTACATATGTCTATTTATTCAATCGTAACTGTCTTTTCCGGACTATTGTTTGTCCTTTGTCTTTCTCAAGTCTTAATGGTAAGGGCCGTTTGATGATCTGTCGATTTTTTACTGAACTTGTCTTAAAAGTTTGATTGCTTTGTGTAAACGTATTAGTTTTCTTACATCTGACACATATATCACATGTCATTGCGTTCTTCTCTCTGTCATACCTCAGCCAAGGAAAGATGTTTAGCCAGCTATTCTGAAATTTCCGTATTTCTTTTCGTGTTTCTGTCTCCAACAGAGTTTCGGCATTTTGTTGTTCTTCGGAGTGTTTTTCCGATGTAATGCCTAGATTAATTGATTGATTATTTACTGTTTTACGTCACACTAAAGAATGTAGACGTCACCATTGCCGGCGAAGGGATGCAAATTTAGGTCTGTGCTAGGCATCCAGGGCCTTTGAGCAGGGAAGGATCTTTTTCGTGCCACACCTACTGTGACACGGGACCTCGGTTTTTCCGGTCTCATCCGTATGACCGCCCCATTCAGTCGCCTCTTACAACACGCAAGGGGATGCTATTCTAACCCAGACCCCCCACGGGAAACCTAGATTAAGCAGATATTTTTGATCCTCATAGATTAGGAATCACACATTTTCTTTTTCAGCGGCATTTTGTTTTCAAATCCACGTTAACTCAAAGCGTACGTTTGACTATATGAAAATAAGCGATATGATGACCAAGATTTCATAAGTAGTAGGGGAAAGTATCAAAATTTAATAATCGGATTGGAACGGAAGAGAAGTAATACGACATCGGCCGCTTCATGCTTAAATCAATCGGCCAATATTTCAGCTCAAAATTAAATTATCGGCCCTTTTGGCAGTTTTATGACATTTTCTTCGGACATTTGGAATTTTTATCGGCAAATGACCTGAAACTCTTAATGCCTTTCGAATTTTGCAGCGAATTCACGGTGCAATGGAGGGTTCCATTGCCCACCGAGGGTAATCAGTAACGCCGTTGTATCGGTTGTAACGCCGAATTAACGGCATTTCTCGCGTTTAGAAGCAGATATTTTCACATGTTAAATGAAATATATTGGCGTATCCACCGCCCTCTAAGATGTACTGCCCCAAACATCATGAAATACAGGAATTTGCTTAAAATATCCATAGTTTTGTTAGGAAATGTCCAAAATTCATATAGAGCACAAGCGTGGACCAATTTTATTTTTGGTCAGTTTAATTATGATATCAGGAAGGTAAGAATTCGATAACTTATTCCAGGTCCAGTTCTGTGCTCTATATGGAATTTGAACATTTTATCACGAAAATGTGGTGATTTTATGCTAATTCTTGTATCACATGATGTTTGCATGAGGTAGTAGATATTAGATACATTAAAGCAAATCCCACCCCGTTAAACTATCATACAAACTATACATCATTTGTGCAGAAAAGATCACTGTAATTTTGACCAATTCACAGGATCGATTTGCACTCTTCGTGGGTTCTGGCTTCCGCCAGTTAATTTTTTATGGCGACCATAAGCAACATAGATAAAAGGCGGCCGCCATATAAATAAATAGTAATTCTATACCTGGCACACCTACCGGCTTCCGTAGAAAATTGCGTTTTACATAATGATAGTTTTTGTTGGAAAATACTTATGGAAACCTGCTTCTTACACTTAACTTTTTTTTAAACACACTCGTATAATGTTTGGGACACTGATAAAAACAAGCATTGATTGACCTACCCAATTTGCATTTTTATGAATCTCAGCTACGAGTTCATATAGCTTTTCCCAACCCGCGTTATGAACCCGGAAACAGTACAGTTGTGTGATTAACCCGAATAATCCAGTCGTTATATTCCGCTCCCTCTCGATCGCTACATTAGTCGGAGACGGAGGGCTTGAATTATTCGAGTTATTGTGTGGTAAACAGTGTTATTAAATCCAAGTCACACTCCATGTCAAGGCCTCATCAACATATTGCAATAAAAATATATGGAATATATGACACATATCATATTGATTGTGAAACAACATGCTTTATTTAGTATCAGACGTCGTAAGTACTGTTACGGGATGAAAACCACAAAACTTGCTGTGTCCATCAACCTTACATATGGGTATAAATTGGCGAAGTAATCAATGTGTTCAACGTAATCATAGTCCCCAAAACATATATACAAAGTCGAGTGTAGGGCAACACAGACTTCCGATATATAGATGATGTCTTATCAATTAACAATCATAACTTTCATAATTATGTCCATCTGATATATCATGACGAACTCGAAATAAAGACAACACATAATCTGACATCTTTGCTTCATATTTGGATATTTTACATTATATGATAAGCATGATGACTTTGCAAACGTCAATTTTCCTTTTCTATGTAGTAATGTACCATTATCACCTGCTTATGGTGTGTATGTCTGCCAGTTGATTCGAAAGCAAGAGCATGTCATGTGTATGAGGACTTTTTAAAGCGAGACCAACTACTAACAAAAAAGTTGATGTTGCAGGGTTTTAACGAATATCATATAAAGTCATCATTCGCAAATTCTACGGTCGCTATAATGACCTTGTTTGCGATTACAAATTATCACAAAGAAAGTCATATGTCGACTGATTTGATTCATACCCTTTGTTAGACTGTCATTTCGTACTAGATTTGACGAAGGGTAACCCCGTTTACTCTATTTCGACTACGGGTTTACGGCGGGTGTGATGGTCAGCAGAGGAGCTTACTCCTCCATGCACCTGATCCTGCCATCACTTTTGTCGGAGGTCTGTGTTGAGACAAGACGTGGAGGGTCATGACTGCCCTTCCATCCATTTAAGATGTTCTAATATTTTGAAATGTATTGAGATTCCCACCCTCCAACCATATATTTTCTTGTTCATTGTATCAAGACAATTCTAAGAGAACGTAATAAAAAAAATCCCCAGTGGCTATGCATGGCCCCGGCTTATCGTATGGTTCTCTGTCTTATTTTCCTACTGATGAATGCTCATTTATGTACATGTGTATTGGAACATGATAGAAGTTTCATTCCATACATCTGAATAGTGGCACATTGTAAATCCCAAACGTCTGCTCTTTTTTATGAAGCAAAGTTCCCAGGTGAGCGATGTGGCCCATGGGCCTCATACTATTAATTGATTGGCGAGTCAACTTTCAGGCCCTTGATTTTTTTGGATGCCCCAAGACAGAATAGTGTATAACATGGAATATTTCTAGTAGCTGGCTTCTGAATATAGCTTAATAATAATACAAGGATTAAAATATAATACTGTTATATAACCGGCAGGGAAGTGGCAATAGAGAGGAATTAAGCCCACATAGTGTAACAGACCCACTCCGCCTCTCGAACTTTGTAGCTTTGGTAAACTCTGGATGCATTGAACGAAATGTGGTACTTGACAACATCACATCAGGAATATACAAGCACCTAGAATCAAGGGGAGAGAGGACTCAACTTTCTTGACAATAAACATTTTCTGTTATTTTCATATGCAAATAGAGATACATCGGGTGGCCTCATCCTTATGAAATGAATCCATGTAAACTTAAGGCAAGTCATTTTCCAACTTCTCCTTCGGATGCCCCCTCCCTCTAATCCACCATGGAAAAATAGATGCCACGTGCCTGAACTATACAGGTACACATGCAGCCGGTTACAAAACGGATTTTGAACTTATAACCTGTGTAAACATTACATTGTACAATTAGGATTGTAATTTTTTTTATTTCATTGTACTCACAATCAGAATAAGTAATTAAGTACATATTCAATTCAAAGTCTGGAGGTTGTTAATGTCTTTTCCAACAATAACACCAATATGAATCAATATACAACTGATCGTGTAACCATGATGTGCAGGATTTAGTGTTCTACACTGGACAACTTTTTTACCTTTTTTTCATAAGTGTAAAGTCCAATCCCAGTGTTCATTTTAAAGACCTCAATGAAATATGTTCAAATCTTTCTGTTTTTCAACAGGATTTGGACACGTACGTTTCCACATATGGCTGGGCCAACACCTACATCAAATACACGTCACAAAAATAATAAGTAAACGTGGCAACCGCGGCCAGTCACCTCAGTTCTCAACGGATTCATCGGTCACATTTTAATGCAACTGGAAAATTGGCTTTTACCATCCCTGTACTTTTTAAAAAAGGATATTTAGAGGTAAAGGTGCCATCAAATAAACCACCACCTACTAACTTCACAATATCCTGTACCTAGGTGAAAAATTCAACTTTATGAAATTAAAATCGAGAAAAAATATTTCCTCTAGAAAAATTAATAATTTTTATATGTTTTCAGTAAAATTCAATACTTAATACGAAATTCCCTGGAGTTAAAAGGTGTAATTTGTCAAAGTAATATACATGTACAGTTCGGCCACAAAATTCAGTTCCCAGAGAAAATTTCCTCTTTATATTTTATGTACCACAATTTTGATGAAATAAACAAATATCAACAATTTACGATGAAATATTACTGCTGCATAACATTAATTCACAGCGTCTTAATTCAAGCATTACATACAGCTGTATATACTAACATAAAATATAAGTACATCATTCTGTACTTTTGATTTCAAATTTTCTGCTAGAATTGCCAGATTTCTACAAGTACCTAGATAATTACGAAATTTTTAAATGATATTGTGAATATTTCTGAGATGAGTACTTTTTATATTTCATAAAAAATTGGACCAGAAATGAGTTAAAGAGAATTTTTGATGAAATAAAGTTTTGTATGAAATATATAGGGGATTTTTACTGTTGGCCAATGCATTTACATGCACTTAAATTTCCAAAGATTTTGCCTTTTACATATGTATATGATTACAAGCATTTCCTCATGAATGCGCTTAGACCTATGCTTAGCACTTATGACTTTTAGCAGTGAGGGTTATTTTGCGTGCAACACCTGCTGCGACACGGGACCTCCGTTTTTAAGGCCATGTTCAAAAGACCAGTGATTATCGGTTCTAAATGCCGAGCTCTTGGCGAAGGAGGACTCACTGCCTATTTTTAAAACGTCTTAGGTTTGACGCGGCCGAGTACGAGCTAGGGGCTCGAACGCACGACTTCCCGATCACGAGTTGAGAGCTCTACCATTGACAATACATACATGTGAGCATGAACTGCAGCGATTCACACCAGCATGCTTTTTATGCTAACCCGGAAATGGAATTTATTAGTCCCCTGCCGACGAAGTCGAAGGGGACTTTAGGTTTGCACTCCGTCCGTCCGTCTGTCCGTCATTCAGTCCGTAAAATCAGTTTTCCGCACTTTTTTTCTCACTGCTTGCAGATATTCATTTCATATTTGGTACATTGCTTTGCCATACCAAGTTACAGATCAAGTTCGAGTTTGGTTTCGATCGATTCATTTGTCACTGAGTCATGGCCCTTGAACTTATAAAATTTCTTAAATTATCTGTTTTCCGCAGTTTTTCTCACTGCTTGCAGATATTCATTTGATATTTGGTACATTGCTTTGCCATACAAAGTTACAGATCAAGTTTGAGTTTGGTTTCGATCGATTCATTTTTCACTAAGTTATGGCCCTTGTCCTATCCTGACTCTTTAACAGTATGATATAGCCTACATAATGCAATTAGAATATTGTTGCAGTCCATTAATGTTTGCAATCGGTAGGGGACTATGTATTGCTATGCAATACTCTCAAAATGCTTGTTTCATTTAAAAATGCAAACATGCAACCTACAATGTTTGTGGTGTAATGCGTGTTTGTTTCCTTTATCAGCCACGTGCAAGGGCGTGGCTACAGTGCATATGTAATTAATGACACCAACATTATAAAGTAAAACAGTATTCACCCTTAAATCTAAATACCAATTACAGTAAGTTTTAAATTATCTTTTATAATGTCTGCGTTACATTACCATATCTTGAATTTTGGATGAACTTATAAAAGACCATTTATTTTAAGTGTTACAATATATAAATGTATCTAGAATCCTTCGCAGTTACCCAGTTATAAACGGAAATGAACTTTATCGATTGAAAGAGAAATAGGTGCAATATTGATGAATAAATCCTGCGATTTATATATCATGGTGTAAAAATTCCTGCAGGGTGATATCGAAAATTACACCCTTTTCACAGTTTTTCACAGTTGTTTGCTTTTTGCAGAAATAAACTGATTCCGTGAGAAGCCGAACATCTCAAAACTCATTAACGTAAAATGACAGGCATCATGGGATTTCAGATTGGGACTTTTTCATATACATATCGCTTAATATACGAGCAATTTTTATGTAAGTATTGATAAACCATTTTTAAAAGTACGAAGAAAGCTTGGGGTGGTGTCTGTTTACGGGGAAAACACTTTCTGAGTACGAATCACATAATTAGTGAATTCTAAAAAAAATAATAATAAAAATAATCATTTCTTGAAATACGTCGATAATGGTTACCGTATCACTAGAGAATATTAAGCACTGGAAACAAGTTATGATACATCCCTGATCTCACTGCAGTTTGACTTCCCTGCTAATCATTCTACACAAAGACGTCCATGGGGTGTTCTTTATTTCAAAGCAAACAAGAAAGATAGGGAACTGAATACATGTAGACAAAAAATTGACATTTTGCAAAACTTTTTTCCTCGAATGAAAATCAAGTTTCATTGAAAATTTTGCGTTTCATTTCCGATAGAGTTTTCGTAAGGCCAAATATGAATTACAACGTCATTTTGTCTCATTAGGGAAATACTAATCTTATTACATCAATCCTGGTGTGTCAAACAAAAAGTTATATTGTATTAACGGCATTCCCCTGAGTACAATTACCAATCAAATGTAAAAAAAAAAAGCGCGCCTACAACCGCCGCAACAGCCTGTGTGCTTCACTTTCATTAGCGGACACTTTACCCACACAATGATACTGTACAGCACGTACTTATCATACCGTTTCTCACACAATGATATTGTACAGCACCGTATACCGTTACTCACACAATGATAGTGTACAGCAGAATGTATACCGATTACTCACACAATGATACTGTACAGCCAGCGTATACCGTTCTCACAATGATACTTGTACATGCACGTATACGTTATCACACAATGATACTGTAAGCCGCTATACCTTCTCACACAATGATTACTGTACAAAGCACGTATACCGCTACCACACCAATGATATGTACAGCACGTATACCGTTCCTTCCACATATTATGTATCAGCGTACCGTTATAACACAAATATTACGTAGTATATCAACAATACATACAATGCCGACTAGACTGTACAAGCACGTTTATAACACTTGTGCATATAATCCGATCACAAATGATAACTGTACAGTAACCGTATACCATTACTACACAAGATGTTACTGTACAGCTACCGTATACTAGTTTCCACACAATGATACTGTACGAGCACGTATACCGTCTCACACAACAGAATGATTGTTGTATACAGCACGTATCTTATACCCGTTACTCAGCACAATTGATATGCCGTTTACAGCACGTTTCATACCGTACTCACGACAAGTACTGTAACAGCACGTATACCGTTACTCACACATGATACTGACAGCACGTATACCGTTACTCACATATTATACTGTTACAGCAGTTATACCGTTACTCACACAATGATACTGTCAGCACGTATACCGTTACCCACACAATGATATTGTACAGCACGTATACCGTTACCACACAATGATTTGTACAGCGATATACCATTTACCCACACAATGATACTACATGCCACGTATACCGTTCTCACACAGAATAGTGTACCGACGTATACGTCTCACACAATGAGTACTGTACAGCAGGTATACGTTACCCACAAATGAATGTAAGTTTTACAGACGTATACCGTTATGTTCACACAATGATATTGTACACACCGGATATACCGCATTGTTACCCAACACATGATAATCTGTACAGCACGAAAGAAACTAAAAAAAAAAAAACAAAAAAAAAAAAAAAAAATATATACCCGTTCTCACACATGATTACTGTACAACGACGTTCTACAACCATACTAACACAACAAAACAAAATAATAACATGATACCATAAAATAAACAGTATACCGTATTCCACACAATGATACGAATCAAGCACGTTATTACCGTTACTCACCACAATGATACTTACCAGCAGTTAGTACCGGGGGTCTCACACAGTGATGTTGTTACCCAACAACGTCTATTACACACGTTTACTCACCACAGATATTACCTGTTTACAGCACGCGTGATTTTATACCGTTACTCACACAATGATACTGCTACAGCACGATACCGTACTTCACATATTAATACCGTATACAGCACGTCCCATATTACCGTTACTCACACAATGATTTACTTGTACAGCACGCTTGATTACCGCTACTCACACAATGATACTGTACAGTACGTATACCGTTCTCACACAATTGATTATGTACAGCACGTATAACCGCATTCTCAGCACGAGTTATTGTTGTACAGACACCGCTTATACCGTTCTTCACACCATATATGTACCACATCGATATTTACCGTTCTCACACATCATACTGTACAGCAACGTATACCGTTCTCACCACAGTTGATGTTGTATCTCAGCACGTTTTTATACCTTCTACACAATGATATCCTCCTGCTTACAGCAGCGAGTTATACCGTACTCACTCTCACTGACATACGTATTACCGTTACTCACACAATGATACTTGTACAGCACGTATACCTTCTCATACAATGATGTTGCTCAGTACGTATATAGTATTACCGTTTCTCACACAGTGATACTGTACAGCACCGTTTTTATACCGTTAACTGCACACCAATATACTGTACAGGACGTATACCGTTACTATACACCCAATGGATGTTGTACAGTACGTGAATATATATACCGTTCTCACACAATGATACTGTACAGCAGTTATACCGTTCTCACACAATATACTGTACAGCACGTATTACCGTTCTCACACAATGATGTTGTACAGCACCTTATACCGTTCTCACACAATGATGTGTACACACGTTAACCGATTCTCACAACAATATACTGACAATACGTATACCGTTACTCACACCAATTGATACTGTACAGCACGTATAACCGTACTCACACAAGATATTTACAGCACGTATACCGTTACCCACACAATCATATTGTACAGCACGTATACCGTTACCCACACAATGATACTGATACAGCACGTATACCGTTCTCACACAATTGATACTGTACAGTACGTATAGCCGTTACTCACACAATGATATTGTACAGCACGTATACCGTTCTTCACACCCACATTATATGTACAGCACGTATACCGTTACTCACACAATGATATTTACCAGCACGTATACCCGTTTCACCCCCAAAATGATATGCTACAGTACGTACTTACCGTTACCCACACATGAGTACTGTACAGTAGTTTTTACCGTTCTCACACAATGATACGTGTTACAGTTACGTATACCGTTTACTCACACAATGATACCGTACCAGACGTATACAAGTTACTTTACACAATGATGTTGTACAGTACGTAGATAATACCCTTCTCACCACAATCGCATATCTGTACGCAACTTATACCGTTACCCACACAGATGATACGTATCAGTTACGTTATACGTTACTTATCACAAACTATGCTTGTTACGCAGTACGTTATATATTTACCGTTTCACACTAATGACTACTGTACACCCGTGTACCGTTACCACACAATGATTACTGTCTACAGACGTATACCGTTTTCTCACACCAAGTACTGTACAGCACGTATACCGTTACTCACACATGGACACTGTACAGCACGTATACCGCTTAACCCACACAATGATACTGTACCATACGTATACCGTATACTTTACACAATGATGTTAGTACGTACCGATACTATAATATACCGTTCCACCACAATGATCACTGTACAGCACGTATACCGTTACTCAACACAATGACCTGTACAGTTAGTATATCGGTCTCACCAATGATACTGTACAGACGTATACCGTATACCCAACAATGATGTTTGTACAGCACGTCTATACCGCTTTACCCACCACACTGATACTGTACAGCACGCTTATAACCGTTCTCACACAGTATGTCGTACAGCACTCATACCTTACCCACACAATGATGTTCGTACAGCACGTATACGTTACCCCACACAATGATACTGTACAGTCACGTATACCGTTCTCACACAAATGATGTTGTACAGCACGTATACCGCTTCTTCCACAATATACTCTACCAGCACGGTATACCGGTACTCACACAATATACTGTACAGCACGTATAATCCCGGGGGGTAACTTCCCACACAATGATGTTGTACAGTACGGATTATATATACCCTTTTCTCACACAATGATTACTGTACAGCACGTATACCGTTTACTCACACAATGATACTGCTACAGTACGTTATACGTTACTTACACAATGATTTGTACAGTACGTATATATGATACCTTCTCACACAATGAACTGTACACAGCACGTATACCGTTACTTCACACCAATGACTACTGTACAGCACGTAATACCGTTACTCACACAATGATACTGTACAGCACGTATACCGTTACTCACATTCATTGATTACTGTTACAGCACGTATTACCGTTACTCACACAATGATGTTGTACAGCACGGTTTATACCGTTCGCACCACAATTTGATACTGTACAGTACGTTATTACCGTTCTCACACTAATGAAATTGTAACAGCATGTATACCTGTCTCATACAATGATACTGGTACATCACGATACCGTTCTTTCACACAACTTGAGGTTGTGATAGTACCGTTACTCACACAGCGGGTGTGGTACTATTACTTATTACACTTGGATTAGTACCCAAAAACAATTATGGTCAACTGTTTCTATCCATATAAAATAAAGTTCCATTTCAGGAAATACCACAACCTACTTCGTAAAATCTCAAATTAAAGAAGCCATGGGCCAATCGCTCACGAGAGTGCCCCTTGGGCAATACTGTTGTCCACCAGCTTGTGATTATTAAAAGGATTTCTATCATCTTTATTCCCATGGCATTTTTTTGTTTTATAACTAGCATTGCAGAAAAAAAATATAGTACGGCTAAAACGCTAACGCGGGTTATGATTTTTTTTTATGCTGCAATGCATAGTTTCCTTCATCACCCAAGGGTAAAAAAAACCCAACCAAAGAAAGCATTGTAAATTGTTTTAATTAAACACGAACTGATGCCGCGTTAGTTCCAGTTGTGTTGATGGTAAATATTAGACCAAAATGAACGTGTCTTATTTGACTCTATTGGGGTTAATAATACATTTAGTTTACAGCAGGGTACAGAAAAAAAAAACTACTTGTGTATTCCTACAACACTCGCAACCGATCACCTACTTAATAACTGGTGTAAGACACGGGTAATCGGATTGTGGTTTTAGGCTTTCCTAATAACATGCAGCCTCAGTAATGCTTTGTCAATTTCAAATCTGGCAATACTAACTTTGAAGCTGCCATCTGGAACTCTAACGTAGCTGCTATTAACTGGGTGACTTTAACCTTGACAATGCACACGTCGGAGTTGGCATTAAGTTAAAAGTACGAACCTAATCATTTGTAGCCAGACCTTTCAATGTCACATATAAGCAATTTACGGTAGCCGAGATCATGTCTTCGTGACCTTGATACAACTTGATTACTAATTCAGTTAACCTGCGTGGAACAAGGTGTTTGGGTTTATATTTCTAATTGATAAATCATGAGGCGGTGAACTAACATCCGTAGAATAAAAGTGCGTGCGGAGAAATAAAAATGGATTGTGTTTTTCACATTCTGCATTATCGAAGTTTGCTTATATCCATTTTGGAGCAATCAGTAATGCTATGTTATTGTATAATGTCGAAGTTTGATAAAGGAAGACATGTTACGTAATTTAAGGGGAATGTATACAAAGTCCAGTCTCCGATTACCTATTCTTGATACGTGTGAATTGCTCAGATTTGCACAATGTCTGGATTGAATACATAATTTCGTCATGATCGCTCAAGGCGACACACACTTGGAATTCCTTACTTACATGTACTTTGCACCCTAACAGAGCAGCCTGTACTTAGTGTAGAGTCGTTCTTACGTTCAATGAATCTCAGTCAGTTACCAGGTCTCTACTGGATTCGTAACTGTCATACGCTTGTGTAGTGTCTTCATTAGAAAGAATGATATATCATGTCGGTGATGTGAATATCAAAGACGACAATGGCAATAGCAAAATCAATAACTAAATTAAAAATGGGCATTGGCAAGATCAAAAGTTTGCAATGTCAACTGAAGTAAAGATGTCCTGTCAGTATGGAAGACGCGTTCCATGATGGTGGTTTGGTTCTGACCGGTGCTGGTATTGTCACGTGGTGCACTAGTGTAACCAATGTGAATAGTGTCAGAGTAAACGACGGACGTGTGACAGTCACCATTTTCCCGTTGCACGAATTCCACCCTCAGCCTAATATCTACTAAATCTAGGCATTGTCAAGACCTACAAAATAACAGAATATCCAATATAAACAGCGTGCTTAATTTCTTGGTACTGTGATTAATTATGATGCTTATATCGATTCTTTAGATTCAATTTCAAATACGTTAAACATACTTTCATTGAGCAGTTTAAAAAATTCAGTTCTTAATAATTCCTTCCAAGCTTGTGACAGGAGGTACGTTAATATACTTTGATATTCATTTTGATTTTGAAACGTCGTGTGGATTGTATTTGTAGTTTGAGTAATTTTTTTTTGCAGTTTAAAACATCGTTTCCTAGTTAGTGATATTGATTGATTTCCGGCGAAACATGGTGATTGACATATTCTCTATGGTAAAGATGCATAACTCGTGGATTCAAACAAAGTTGCTTTCGTTATTCAAATTAGGGAGGCTCATTACATTAAAATTTTATTTCATAATTCATTTAAAACACTTTCAAGAAGCATGGTTTCACCTTCGAAAAAGTAATAAAAGCTCTAATTATTTCATATGAATTTTTAGTGATTTCCCCGGGATAATGAAAAAGTTGTTTTTTTGCAAATAAGAGGTTCTAGTATTCAAATTTCGATGTGATTTGGTGCATGATATGATATCTAATAACATGCCCAAAAGACCCCGATAGAAGTTATGATTTTTTAGAGAAAAAAATTTTACGAATATAAAAAAGCAATTTTGTTGATATTGTTTAAATCTATGGACAAAATCTTCAAACAACAGGTTAATTAAAAGAAAAACATGTTAGACAAGTATATTAAAAAAAATTGAAATGAAATGTCTTAATTATGTATATCGCTATATTTCAGATTTATTCACAGCGGAGAAAAAAGTACCGATCCGATCGAAATTGATAGAAATAAAGAATATCATATTACTGGTAATTGTATGGATATTTCACTAAGAATTTACTTTACTTTATAAAATCATTTA
>CAJDSM010040134.1:0-11982 GCA_903981925.1 Ostrea lurida
TTATCTACAATCCTGGTGAAAAAGTGTCTATACCAAGGCATTGTTCTTCCAAAACTCCGAAACATGGAGTTAGAAACCGGCCCAAGGCAACACGATGGCATCAATTTCATTCATGATCTTCTAGAATCACTCGGCAGATATCCAATCTAAAACAAAGGAGTTTTAATATTTATTAATAATTTGTAACACTTCCTAAATCAACAGTGGATTCTCGATAACCAGTTGTTACCTTTTGGCAAACAAGCTCTCTTGGAATATGCCGTAAAAACCCTTGGAGGAATTAAACCAACAGCTTAGTTCGGTATGCATCAATGATCCAACCAAACGACATTTTGAAAATGTTTTACATATCAATAGCAATTTCAGATTGCTCCTCTAACTCGGATCAAGAACCTGTTGGTATTCTACGAATAAACGTCCAATACATATCCCTTTATAACACATTTAATTTAATGATCGGGACATTAAAACATGATATGAAAAAAGATGGAAGGATTGTTTCCTTCAATGCGAATCTTAATTGTAAATCAAAGAATATTATGATTAGGCCGCCTTTGCTATTAGAACTCATTGGCGAACATAAAACCTTCTAATATTTTATTTGTGAGATCGGTTTATCATTCATTCTCACGTTAAAGGGGACCCATTTGGAAAAAAAATACAACAAAAAATGAAATCGAAGATAAAGCTCAATATTTCATTTTCTATAATGAAGTATTCACAATTAATTTGTGTCAATCGGAAGTTGCTACCTTGTACGTGCAAGTCGTTTTTACTTATTTAAGCGATGGTAAGATGAGGTACCTATATTCGTTAAAACGATACGTATACTGCAGACCAACGTTGATTCTAATGCGTAATTTTTAGCCTTTTTGCCTGTCACCTTTACTCAGAAAACAAATTGTTAAGAAATTAAAGAATGTTTTACCAAGCAATAGTTGGCGCTTTTGTCAGTAGTATTTCATCTATTTATATATATTTGTACCCTTTTTTCAAATCTGGCTGCTCAAAAGTTTACCAATAAGGTTAAGAGACCATACATTTATATTTCATTGTATGAAACAAACACGTATCTCCATACTTTGTCAGCAATTCTCGTCTATATCAAAAAGTCTGATGTATTGAATGATAAATATGTTGATAAATATTGATATCAGATCAAAACTTTAAAAGTTATGAACGATTTCTCTTTGGGTCTACAATAACAGCGTATCTGTTTAAAAATGGTGCTGTATGTAATGGACAGTGTTGTAGAGGCATAGTAGAGCATTTACATTAAACCACTGGGTAAACAAATTTTGTGGTTTACCTAGATTTATAATATATGTGATAATAATTTCTTAAAAGGGCATAGCAGATCAAGTGTCAAAGTCCATTAGATTAAGACTTTTCATGGGTAAATTAGTTGTAAACAGATACAGTTACCTACTGAGAATAAACATGGTCAGCACTGGGGGAGAAAGTGTTTGTTCGCTGTTTTCTAGATAAAAAAATCATTGATAAACCAACTTCAAGCATTCTACCATACAACTTTGATGACCAGAATTAATATTTTATTTTTGTTTTTTTTCAAACTTCAAAGTTGGTAATAAAAATGAAACAGATACGTTTACTATCAATGCTATGAATTTTGAAGGTAATGTCGTTGGTGTATACTGATAATTGTGTGAAACGAGTTTTTTTCTTTTCGAATCATTCATGTGACTAGAATATTATCAGATTAAATGTCGTAGCAACACATGTAAGCTTTCACGTGTGATTATTTACAAAAGTCAGTTGTTACGATGAACAGATACGTTACCTGAATTCAATGATAGAGGTATCTGGAATTGGGGAAACTACTGCTTAGGAATTCATATGAATACAAAACAAACTATTTTAATATGGAAATGCATACTTTATTCAGTATTTAGTATTTATGCTTAAAATACTTGAAGAACAGATACGTTTACTTTTGCCTTAGGCAATACACTATGTATACTTTAGCCAACTTTTGAAACGACAGGGTAATGTGCACGTGTGTAACATTATGTTAAAATCTGCTTTGGAATGGGTATTTAATGAATGAATAGTTGTGTCATAAAAAATAAAATAATCGATATATTTCGGGGAAAAAACATGAAAAATTATAACTGAATTGCCTAAGACCAATCTAGTGTAATTAATTAACTTTGATACATTTGTTAATTACTTCGCCTTCTGCTAGAATTGTGAACGCTGATATATTGACGTCAAATCATTCACAAAAGTCCATTGACAGCGAGCAGAAATCACAAATTCAAAAACTTGAGTAACGTTTTCTGTTCATAACGTATACAAAAAGGCGAAGTTAACAATTGTGTCAACGTAATCATAATCCAAAAAATATACAAATCGAGTGTAGGGCAACACGACCTCCGACCAAAAATGAACGGTAGGATAGTCCAGGAGGAGTAAGGCATCCTCTGCTTGACCGGTACACCCGCCGTGAGCCCTTGTCGAAATAACAGTAACGGGATTACCCGTAGTCAAATCTAGTAAGGAAAATGACGTCTAAAAAGGGTATGAAAAAATCAGTCAACAGTATGACTTCTAGTGATAATTGTAATCGCAACAAGGTCATATATAGCGACCGTAGAATTTGCGAAATGATGGACTTTAAACGAGATTCGTTATAACGCCTTTGCAGCATCAACTTTTTGTATTAGGCCTCGCTTTAAAAAATCCGATACGCATAGCATGCTCTTGCGTATCGATCAACTCGGAAGATATTTACACACCATAAGCAGGTGTAGTGGATATAATTACTACATAGAAGAGGAAGTTGACGACTTGCAAAGTCAAAGGTCATCACGCTATATTCATATAATGTAGTTGTCAGATCTGCCCATTAGACAATGCTTAGAGTAAAATATCCAAATCATGAAGCCAGATATGTCAGATTCTGTGGTGGCCTTTATGTCGAGTTCTTTCGGGAGTGATATCCAATGGACATAATTGTGAAATGATGATTTGTTAATTGATAGCACAATCATCTATACTTACCTACTATGAAGGTTGAAAGGACACGGCACACAGTTTTTTTGTTTTATCCCGTAAAGCAGTTTCTGACAAATTCTGCTCAATGAATACAAAAATAAGTCTGCCAATAAGGGGGCACAATTATGCCCATAGGATCCTACGGATTGTTTGGAAGACCTGGCTCCAAAGACAATAAATATTATCTATAAGGAAGACCCAAAGCATGCTTTAATATCTATTCAGAAACTTGTGGGGGCAATCAGATGTTTTTCTAACAAAATATGTTGTCTTGTTTTCCCAAACGACTAGAATTCGTAAGTGTATTGAAAACATGTTCTCTGTTACTGACAATTATATTTGAAGATATCAATTGATTGGTAAGGATATTGTTACAGCAATACTCCAACTCAATGCAATTGTTGTTATAAGGTTAAAACGGAAGTTTTTAATGACGGGATTCAATAAAACATCGTAACGTATCTGTTGAATTTAAAAGTACCAAGCAAAATGGAAGCCAACATCGCTTTGGACAATTCTTATTTAAAAATATCACGGTATGGATACTAATGTAAAAGTTTGTTTCTAACATATCGGCTTTTATTTACTGATAGTTTAACTTTGAAGAAAATCTGTTGTGCATCTAGATGTTTAAAATTCCGAACGTGATCTGTTTTGCTACATTGGAGACAAGCATAAAAATTAAAATTTCTCAAATTTATGAAAGTAAATCCATTAGAATCAACAAAATGATTGAGAGGACACCCCCCCTTATTTTGTTGTAAATAATAACCGCATTTACTACTTGAGATGTTATCAGGATGTATTCGCACACGACCAGCAATTAATAATCATGTGCACGGAAGACATCAAAAATTTGCAAAATTGACCCAAATCGGCAATAAAAGCAAAATATCAGCTTAAGATGAAGTCTAAAAGTTTTGCTGGTCCAAGTTAAGTTAACATTTGTAATTGATGATTGAACGACAATTCTGTACATCATTTGGGAAGAGCAGATTTCAAAAAAACCATCGGAGGACGGTGTATTACCAGATGTTCCACTTAACGGAGAATGAATGAAATATGCTTTAGATTTACGTGTATTTTTCTATTATTTTGTAAATAAGGTTCAACGCTAATTATCATAGAATATGATATACAATGTATGTTCGAAATTCAACGTTTTACAAAAATATGTTAAGGAGTTCAAAAAACTAAAATGTATTCATATCCAGATTCAAGATCAGGAATTAGTAAACGGGATAAATAATTTTACTATACCATGTGTGCATAAAGAGTTAGCTATAAAGCAAATCAGTTTAGGCAGGCAGCATACTGTTATTCATTGCATCGTTTGCTTTTTCTCAAGCCAAAAATAATTAATTCAAAGGGGAAAACTTTATACATTGTTGTTCAAAAAATGTATATAGAATCCAATTATTCTACTGTAGAATAGGGAATTTCAGTTGCGAGCGATTATGATATTTTGTCGTCCCACAAGTAGAGGGCATGGAATGGATATGAATCTATATAAACAAATTCAAATATCATAAATCCACACATGGCATAAAATTACCTGGTGAAGAAAAACAATATCTACATGTAAAACGAACCTGAAAGAAGTCTTTAGGAATTCGGTGCACTCGATAGTTAGTTTGACCATCTTTAACGAAAGCAGCGTACTTTTTTTCTGCCTCATTTCCAAATGCAACAACGTCTTCATTTTCATCGTAAAGTATTGACAATGATCCATCCTGGTAAGAAACCTGTGCAAGATTCATCAGCTGTGAGGAAAACATGTATGGTGGATCTCTCGAATGGTGGTGCAGGAATGAGCATGCCAGTTCGCCATTCTTGGGGGCAATCCTCATACAGAGTACAACGGAAGGTTTCATACTATCATCTACAGAAAAGAATTGATAATACTAACTAAGCATACATAATAGAAAAATACCTGACATTAAATTCAAACTAGATGCTGTTATAAAAAGTAATACCCACGCGCGTGTGTGCATTATGAAAATACATTCTAAGTTGTACTTATGTTACTAGCGAAGAAGCCCCAGTAGTTACCACATAGACAACTTTAGACCACATGCATTCTTGCTACATACCTCAAATTGCACTGCGTATTATGTTGGGCAAGTACCCCGGGTTTACTCAAAACCCAATGGTATAATTCTTGAAATATGTTTAAAACAATTGAGGTTCTAACCCCTAAATTGTATATTATCCTGTTGCACAGGATGCATTAAGCGCTTTGGTGTTAGATAAGCGTCATCCTAACCCCAAATTATTCATTGTTATTTTTTTTTAATTCGTTGAGATTCCAACCCTTAAAGAAACTAACTTGTTATTGTACATGTCACAACGCTCTAAGCACCAGCATTTTGTTCGTCTTTTATCTACCAAATTTGTCCCTAAAGGTGAAAAAGCAAAATTCCGAATCCTTATTTCACATGTCCAAGACACCACCAATCATCTTTCAAAAGAAGATTTCGTTTCTGAATAAAATGTAAGGAGTTTTGAGAATAAAGCGTTTGTTAAAAAAAAAAAGTCGACCTCTATCGGCCCCCCTGAGGAAGAATAATAATTCACTCATATTCAGAACACCAGCATATGTTTTGGCTACTGCGTAAAATGTAAATGTGTTTAAACAAATATTGTTTTAACTCCCATTTGGCTCCCAGTGTAAAATTTAAAATTCTAAACCCTTATTGAACATCTAGAGGACACCACCTATCATATTTATAAAGGTTTAATGGTTACTTTTTAAATAGAGGAGTTTGAGGAAGAAGAAAGTGAAACAGACAGACGGACCGACCAGGGTAACACCAATATTCGAAACTTTTCATTAGAAAGAGCGGTTACATAGGCAATTTATGCTAGGTAATACATATTTTTTTAAATTATATTTTGAGCATGTTACATGACTATACTACTTGTACAATATTTGTTATTGAAATATATCTTCATTTCCAGTACTACTCATCTCTTCATATTTTTCAATTATTAGCACGTCAATTTTTACAAATAAATCATCTCGATTCAACCTGTGTTGCAAAGAAATCTTTACAATAAGTTTACAATAATAAACTATCCCTTATTATTGTCGCTATATGGATAAATTTGTCATTTAAGGATAATTTTATTTCCCCTCAAATGTCTATAGAGCACGCATCCATGCATCCTGATGAGTTGCAGTTACATGTACCTAATGAAAATGACAACTACGCTGCTTTATCTTTTTTTGTTTGTTTGTTTTTGTTTGTTTGTTTTTTTTTTTGTTTGTTTGTTTTTTGTTTTTTTTTTTTTTTTTTTTTGTTTTTTTTTTGTTTTTTTTTTTTTTTTTTTTTGTTTTTTTTTTGTTTTTTTTTTTTTTTTTTTTTTTTTTTGGGGGGGGGGTTGGGTTTGGCAAAATTTGAACGATTTTTCTCAAAAACCACAATATTACTGATAAGTTCCCGTTGAGTAGTTTAATTACTTACCCTTTGCTGTTTGCACCTCATCTTCTTTGCTCATTCCTTTCTCTTCTACACAGATCAATCCATCTGCGATCTCTCTCCCATCAATGTGCAGCACCCACTTGAACATGCCAGTTTCACTGCATTCCCAATTCAAATCAGCACTTTTGCATCCGCTTGGAAAGAGCAAGTACGTCTTTTTTATAACCTTTTCATCTTTCGAAATAGAGAATAGCACTTTTTCATGTGAAGACATTGGCCCTTGTGTAAACATTTTATGAATGGAAATTTTGCATGTTTGATAGAGTAAACACTGTGTTGGGCAGGACACTTGATAGCCATTGGTATTTGCTTCTGTGTTTGTAACAGAGACCAACAAATTGACGGCTTCTTGAAAACGGAGCATAATCTGAGACCCAATGAACCGAAAAGACTGTGCTGTAGTATGCGAAGACCTGTCAAAACATGTACTAGCAAGTCCATGGAGTCTTAGAAGTATAGACTGTGAGATCTCAAGGAGGGCAGCCTTGTTGTTATTCATTAGCGAATGTTCTGAAAACAGACAGGCTTCGTTACAGAAGTCCTTCAGCAATTGCACCGACTTTGTTTGGCTATTGAGGACTTCTGTTTTTTGGTGGACAAGTTCGTCAACAGCTCCTTCCAGTTCTTTTTCTTTCTTATTAAGTATATCGTCTGCATAAGTAAACGTTTCTTCTGTTGCACTCCACCGATCAATAGCATAACTGCTTATTTTAGCTTTTTCTTTTTTCAAATTGTCAATGGTGTTTTCAATTTCAGCAATTACAGTCTCAACCTGGGAGCATAGTACCATAGCTTTCCCCTTTTCTTCGTCAAAGGCCTTTGATAAAGGAGTCAATGAATGTCCATTATGCAAGACAACTGCACACTCGCAACAAATTGGTTTTCTGCACGATGGACAAAATATTTTGAGAATTTCATTGTCATGTTCACTGCACTGAATTTCGGCTGATAATATTTCTAAATTGTTCGACGACAATATTTCAATCTCATTTTTTGTTATTTCAAACAATTCATGGTGAGTGAGTTTTCGCACCCTTTTGTGAATTGACACGCAGTCTTTGCAAATGTAAATTTCACATTGTTTACAACGTTGTGACACGGGGGAATTTCCAGCACACATTTCACATTTCTTGGGCAATGTTTTTTCACATAATTGGACTAATACACGTGCATCTTTAACTGAGTAATCCTTAGGAAATATGTTCGGGAAAGTACATTTTTCTGAGCAACAAGGGCACACAACTCTGTCATCCTGATTAAGGTTTTGAAGACATCTGGCGCAAACAGTACCTAAGCATGGTAGAATATGCGGATGTTCGTCTTCGTAACCAAATGAATTTTTGCACACTTTGCATAACAGACATTTCTTTGTAAACTGTAATACATCGTTTTCCATTGTTTTTGGTGTTTACAAAGTTTCAACTTTCGTTTTGTTTTGCTCTTATTTCCGTTGTGGTCCGTTTACAAAGCACATGTATATTTTTGCATTAGTTAATCTTTGATAACTGCCTTCAACATTCATATTTTAGGAAACTAGGAACGTATTAGAAAAATGCAGAATTTACTAACCTCAATGTTATGACCTGTAATCTCCATGCATATTCATTCTGTTTCCGACTATGCTGAGATAACTCTTGCCGGTTTACAAAAGTCAGTAATCTCGCTTGGATTATGATGTACGATAGTGAACTGTGTACTTTATTAATTACAACTAGTCAGAGGTACAAAATATGAAAAAAAAAAAACATAACTAACAGTACATATAGATCTGGGAAATGAAGTAGGACAGATGGCATCAAATTTTTGACGGCCAAAAGCTCCCTGAAGCTTGTACTGTATTGGTGCATGTGCATACCGACAATAAATAAATCTTATTCTATTCTATTCTGTAAATTATTAATGTAAACATAGTTTTTTTATCAACATTTTTTCCTTTTGTTAATTCTTTATTAGTTTTCTATATTTATTATAATTTGGTCGTTGGGAGTAATAATTGTTCAGGAAATCTTTTTTTTAAAATAAACTAATGCTTTACAATTTGAGCATTTTTTATATATAAAAAAAATAACAAATTGGAATCCCATTGCATCTCTTAATCTCTACTGGTAGACGATGATTTGTAGTACGAAATTGAATTTCGGAAATTATTAAACTATGATTTTTAAATCCTTTTTTTTTCTTTCATTTTATATTTTATACAATTACTTATTTTAAATACACAATAACGAGTTGAATTTTTCAACATAATGGTCGCAGCCATCCCAAATAACTGACGAGGTAATAACGCCAACAACTGGATCCCTTCGTCTTGGCAATAAAGATTTGAACAGATTTTTCTCAATAACCACAATATAACTGATAGGTTCCCGTTGTAGTAGATTTAATTACATCTTACCCTTTGCTGTGTTTGACCTCATCTTCTTACTGCAGTCGTTCCTTTTCTCTATCTACACAGATGAATCCATCTGCGATCTCTCTTCCCATCAATGTGCAGCACCCACTCTGAAACAGCCAGTTTCACTGCCATTCCCAATTCAAATTCAGCACTTTGCATCCGCGTTGGAATGAGCAAGCTACGTCTTTTGGTAAACCTTTTCATCTTTCGAAAATGAGAGGCAATCAGCCACTTTTCATGATAAGACATTGGCCCTTGTGTACAACATTCTTTCACTGAATGTGAAATTTTGCATGCTTCGAATAGAAGTAAACACTGTAGTTAGCGTGCCAGACACTTTATAGCCAATCTGGTCATTTGCTTCTGTGTTTGTAAAACGAGAGACCAACAAACTGGGAGCACGAGCGTATCTTTGAAAAGGAGGCATTGACATCTGAGACCATCAATGAACGCCGAGATAGAACTGTGCTAGATATGCGAAGACCACATCGTCAAGAATACATTGTAACTAGAGCAAGTCCATGGAGTCTATCAGGAAGTGAATAGCAGACTGATGAGATCACTCATAAGAGGACAGTTCCTTGTATCCTGTATTCTAATTACAACAGGGAATGGTTACTGAGAAACAACAGGCTTCGTTAAAGAAGTCCTTCCAGGCGATTGCAGGCCAGACTTATTGTTTTTGGACTATCTGAGAGACTTCCTGTATGTTTTGGTGGAACAAGTTCTGGCGCTCAACAGCTCCTCAGTTCCTTTTTTTCGCTTTTAAAAGCTATATCGGTCTGCAGTAATGTACAACGTTCTTCTGTTCACTCCATCCGGTAATATAATAGCATAACTTTGCTTTAGTTTTAGCTTTGTTCCTTTTTTTAAATTTCAAATGGCTGTTTTTCATATTTCATCCAACATTACAGATCTCACATCTTCGGGAGATAGTACCATAGCTTGTCCCCTTTTCCTGCGTCAAAGGCCTTTGGATAAAGGAGTCAATCGAAGCTATCTGGTTTTATCCATTACTGCAATGAACTGCACACTCGCCAACAAATTTGGTTTTCTGGCCGGATGGACCAGAATTAGTTTTGAGAATCTTATTGCAGTTCAGGTTCTACTTGCACTGAATTTTCGGGATCTGATCAATATTTCTAAATTGTGACGACAATATTCAATTCTCATTTTTGTTATTCTCAAACAATCTCATGGGAGTGAGTTGCTCGCACCCTTTGTGAATTCTGACACGCACTAGTAGTCTGTTGATACGCAAGTGATAAATTTCACATTCGTTTACTAACGATCTGTGAACACGCGCGGGAAATTCCAGGCACACTAATTTGTCAAACTTTTGCACATCTTGGGCAATGTTTTTCACATAAATTACCTGATCTGAACTACAACCCGTATCACTAGTATCATTTTAGCCAATAATGTTCGATATGTATGGGAAGTACAGGTTTTTATCTGAGCAACAGGGCACGGCAACCTGTCATCGCCTGATAAGGTTATTGAAGACATCTGGCGACAAGACAGTAATACCTAAGCATGTGTAGGACAATAATATGCGGATCTTCGATCTTCGTAACCAAAAATGACTCTCTTGCACACACTTTTTGCATAACAAGAAATTTCAATTTTGTAAACTGTAATACTAAGTCGTTTCCACTTGTGTTTTTTCGGGTGTTTACAGAAGTTTAAACTTCGATTGATTGTCTTTGCTCTTATTTATTCCGTTGTGAGTAGCCGTATAGCCACAAGACAGCTGTTGATTTTGCATTAGATTAATCTTTACTGATCTACTAAGTTCCTTCCATCATGTTTCATGGAAACTTAGGACACTGTAAAATTAGATAATAATCTCAGATTACTTACTCCTCCCTAACTAATGTTATGACTGTAAATCATCCCAATGCAAATCTATTCATGTCTGTTTCTCGACTATTAGCCTGAGATAGACTCTTGGCCGGTACTTTTCACAAACCATAAGTCAAAGGAGTATCTCGCTTTGGATTACTGGATGTAGGATCAGTCGGAGACGAAAATGTATGGACCTTTAAATTAAATTACAAAAACTAGTCAGAAGGTACAAAATATTAGAAAAAAACAGAAAAAACATGAAAATGAACGCAGTCCATATAGATCTCGGGAACAATGACAGTAGGACAGAATCTCATTAATTTGTGACGGCCAGAACAGCCACTGGAGCTTGTACTGTTTGGCTGCATGTGCATACCGACAATAAATAATCTCTATCTATTCTATTTCGGTAATAAATTATTAATGTAAACATGTTTTTTATCAACATTTTTTTCCTTTTGGTTAATTCTTTATTCAGCTTTTCTATATTTATTATACAATTGGTTTCGTGGGACGTAATAATGGGTTCAGAGAAATCTTTTTTCCTTCTAAAATAAAAAAACTTTATGCGTTTTACAATTTGAGCATTTTTATATATCACCAACAACTAACCAAATGAATCCTTTTCCATCTCTTCCAGTCCCTCGTCTTAATGCTCTATTCGTCGCACGCAGATGATTTATTAGTACGAACGTGAATCTTTCGACAATCACTTACACCCTCATCGATAGTTAATATTGAAATTCATTTTTCTTTTCTTTGCATTTTATATATTCTATACAATACTTACTTTTAAATACACAAAGAACGTGGAAATTCTTACATGCATATAAGTAAGAATTACAAGGAAAGTACAATCGGTGATTCTGGTAGCTCTGTATACCGTTTATTTGTCTAAGTGGGAAACTTCATTTTGTATTTTTTCACTTCTCTCTCTTCTCTCTCTCTTTCTCCTCTCTGCTTCTGCTCTCGTGCTCTCTCTCTCTGCCTCTCTCTCTTCTCTCTCTCTCCTCTCTCCTCTCTCTCTCTTCTCTCTCTGGCTAACTATATAAATTTGATTTCCGATAGCTTAGTACTCATTGCGATCTCTCATCTCTCGTCTGCTCTACTCCTCTCTCTCTCTCTCTCTCCTCTCTCTCTCTCTCTCTCTCTCTCATCTCAGCGATTATTATGCGAATAAAACACCTATTTTATTCATTAATACCCAAAATGCCGCACAAAAACGTTTAAGATTAT
>CAJDSM010040138.1:6943-19342 GCA_903981925.1 Ostrea lurida
TGTTCAACACCGGCTTATTTTCAAAGTGCCGTCTTATGTCAAAGCAAAAATAGGTAGTCTGTTGTCAAATCAGAGCTACATGTATACAAACGCAATAAATATATTGCATGGAATATCTTATGTCTATTTATAATATGATTAATATGTGTGGTATCCAAAACATGAATTGGATTGAAATATTTGCATTAAATGGTTGCTATAAAACAATAAAATCTTCATGTGTATATCTTACTAAAAGGGCCAACTTTCAAATAGGGCTATATTTCAAATAATTCTGAGATGCACGGAAATTAGAGGCTTATTTTCAAGACCGGCTTATTATCAAAATCCAACTAATTTTCAAGATTTTAGGGTATTTCATATCCAAACCGGTTGAAAATCATTAACATTTAGGTTTCGTTAAATTTACGGTAATTTCAACGCTTAAATTTGTCAAATAATTAATCGTACAAGTAGTTGGCAAGTTCCGCGTTTGTTCGCCATCTCGCTTTCCTTGCGCTCCGATGATTTGTTCGCACCTCTCGCTTTCCTTGCGCTCCGCTGTTTTGTTCGCCTCTCGCTTCCTTGCCTCTGCTGTTTTTTCCGATCGCCCTCTCGCTTTCCTTGCCGCTCCTGCTGTTTTTCGCCCTCTCGCTTTCCTTGCGCTCCTGATTGTTCGCCCTCTCGCTTTCTTGCGCTCCTGGTTGTTTTGTTCGCCTCTCGCGTTCCTTGCGCTCCTGCTGTTTGTTCCGCCTCTCGCTTTCCTTTGCGCTCCTGTTGTTTTGTTGCCCTCTCGCTTTCCTTGCGCTCCTGCTGTTTTGTTCGCCCTCTCGCTTTCCTTGCGCTCCTGCTGTTTTGTTCGCCATCTCAATTTCCTTGCGCTCCCTGCTGTTTTGTTCACCTCTCGCTTTCCTTGCGCTCCTGCTGTTTTGTTCGCCCTCTCGCTTTCCTTGCGCTCCTTCTGTTTTGTTCGCCATCTCAATTTCCTTGCGCTCCTGCTGTTTTGTTCGCCATCTCGCTATTCCTTGCGCTCCTGCTGATTTCGGGAGTTATACTGCTCTGACTCGAGCTCTACATTGTGTGGGAAAATGGTGTTTTGGTTAACAACACGAGTTGTCTAATTAAATGTACCAATGTGTCTGAGCTCACAATCTCTGGTCTTACAGTTTGAATAGCCGTGTTTTGGAGACAATGTGCCGTGTAACAAGAACATTCCAGTATTTCTTAGATATCCGGCATAAATTTGGAGAATTGATACTGTGTACATGGACAGCTTAATACCAAATCTGTGGTTGATAGGAGAGAGATGAGAGCGTCTTTATTACAGGTGTTAAACAGTGACTGAGCTTGAGAGTCGGTACACTTGCATGTAAGAAACATCCAAGATTCCACGGGGCAGTAGTTATCTCCAGTAACATCCGTCTGTTTTGAGGTGCCTCCTGGATTTTCTAGTCAACCTGCAAATTTTTATGCCCCGTGATCGAAGATCGGGGGCATATTGTTTTTGTCCTGTCTGTCATTTCTGTCCTTCTGTCTGAAACTTTAACCTCGGCTATAACTTTTGAATGTGTAAGTACTTAGGGTTTTGATATTTCACATGTATGTTTCTTTATGACAAGACCTTTCGTGGGTACCAAACATTGTTGACCTCCTACCTTGACGTTTGACCCACTTTTCAAAAACTTAACCCTAACTATAACTTTTGAATGGTAAGTATTAGGGCTTTGATATTTCACATGTATGTTTCTTATGACAAGACCTTTCCGTGGGTACCAACATAGTTGACCTCCTGACCTGACCTTGAAGTACTTGTAAACCACCTCCACACCTATAAAAATGTTTAACCTTAGCTATACCTTTTGAATGATTAGTACTAGGGCTTTGATATATTCACATGTGTTTCTTATTACAAGACCTTTCCATGGGTACCAACATTTTTTGACCTCCTGACCCTTGAAGTTTGACCTACTTTTCAAAAACTATAACCTTAGCTATAACTTTTGATGGTAGACGAGGGCTTTATATTTCACATGTTTGTCCTTATGACAAGACCTTTTCGTGGGTACAAAACATTTTGACCTCCTGACATTGAGTTTGAACTTGGACCTATTTTTCAAAAACTTTAACATTAGCCATAACTTTTGCATGGCAAGAGTTAGGGCATTCATATTTCACATGTGTATACTTTATGACAAGTCCTTTTTCTGTACAAAATGTTTGACCTTGACCTTTGACCTACATTTTAAAAAACTTTAACATTGGCCATAACTTAGAATATAAAATGGCGAAGTAACAAAGTATCAAAACGTAATGGTTAAGGGATAACCTTTCATAGTTCACATGCCTAATCCTTATGACAAGCCCATTCACTGGCATGTGGAATACGGGGGGCATTCGGTTTTCACAAACCACATCTTCGTCTGTTTTGTTTCGTGTGAAAGTGCCACATTTTTCATCACCTTAATCATCGAACAAAAAATAGGAATGATCGTTGTGGCAAACATTGTTCCGAAGAAGACAGGAGTCAGATATGAAAACAGATGGTTGGGCACACTTTCTTTAGATCCACTCGTGAAATTGCTGGATTTATGCTGTGTTAGAGGAGACAAACCAAGCGGCATATTCTGTTTAAGTTTTCCTGTCGGAGCTGCATTAAGCTTGTTTAAAGTCTTTATCACGCTGATATCAATGTGCCGACCGATATAACTCAAATGACGATAACTGAAGCGCCGATCCCCTTCATCCGTATTTTATGGTATTCCAGTTTGCTGACATTTTCTATTCAGGAGTAGGTATTAGCTGAACTTGTTCAATTCCGCTGGATAGATTGGTGCCAAGTTCAGTTGGGTGGTCAAATTTCTAGATACGCCAATCAGATTGATTAATTTGTGTTTTCATCTAGTTGAGAATATTTCATCATATTGAGACGTCACCTATTCCGGTGAAGGCTGGGAAATTTAGACTTATGCTTACAGTCCTGAAACGTTCTACTTTACCACATGCTGGTGACCGCACGCTGAACAATGAATAAAGATGATGAACGCACGGTGGACCGCACGATGAACGCAGGAAAAATGGTAAACTAGACGTTTCAGGAACTGTAGCACTTTGGCGTTTTAGCAGTGAGGTTCTTTTGTTTGTCATACCTGCTGCGACATGGGACCTCTGTATCTAAGGTCATATCCGAAAAACCCGTAACGACTCTCTTATAAATGCTGAGATATCGGCGAGGAAGCAGTCACTTCCAATTTTTACGTCTACGGTTTGATTGCAGTCTTTCCGAGCGCGGAACTCGAACTCACGACCTCTCGATCGCGAGGCGAGACTCAACCACTGAGCCACTGTGATTGGTCTCGATGCTCCATTCTGAAATATGAAAATGTCACTCAATATTTTGTTTTGCATGCCAGTACTGTGGGAATCCATCATTTGTTCGTGGAGAACCAATATTCGTGGATTCCGTGGGTCACAATTGTCCACGAATTAAATCCCCACGAACATGTATATTTCCTTTTAATCTTATAAATATTGTGCCGTTCATCATTATACAGTCTAACCTCGTTATCCGAATCCAAATGGGACGAAGTAAAAATTCGAGATATCCGTGAATTTGATTATATCAAGGGTAAACTATAGGTGGTTGGACCTTCAAATAAGTTCGAAATAACCATGGGAGTTCAAAATAATCATGGTAGTGAAATGTCAGTGTTCGAGATATCGAAATTTTACTTACCTGAGGACTGAAATGAATTTCAAACGATGAAGGAAAAAAAAAGGTCTGATTTGTTCAAATATAAGTCTACAATGCAGCATTGAGGAAAGAGCGCTCGTGTTCCATTGGTTATGGTTTCTCTTTCAGAGCTCTCCAAGTAGATTTGAATGTTTAGAGAGTTGTTTACATTTGGATTAATGGATTCTGGCTTGGTGATGTAAACAGGGTTGTTTCCTGAGAGGATATTGATAAGCGCTACTACAGTCAGATAATATACATTGTACTGTTAGTGTTCCCTTTCCTTTCCATCACAGTTCTTGAAATTCATGTTCAGCCCATGGGGTCCGGGTTAGAATAGGTCACCAGCATCCCCTTGCGTGTCGTAAGAGCGACTAGGGGCGGCATTCGGATGAGACCGAAAAAAACGAGGTCCCGTGTCACAGCGGGTGTGGCACAAAAAAGATCCCTCCCTGCTCAAGGGCCCTGAGTGCCGAGCATAGGCCTAAATTTTGCAGCCCTCACTGACATTGGTGACGTCTCCATATGAGTGAAAAATTCTCGAGTGGGACGTTAAACAGTATATAATTATTTGAATGGATTCATGTTCGTGATTCCCATCGGACCTCCTCGCCACGCCCACCTTTTTAAAGCCCATTTAATGATGCGAAGATAAGAAAACAGTGAGCAATCTTCAGTCCAAGGAAATTGCAAAACTATTGGGCAAACACGGACCCTGGACACACCAGAGGTTGGGTCAGGTGCCTATGAGTAAATATCCCTGTCGAACGGTCACACCTGCTGTGAGCCCATTGTCTTGATCAGATAAACGGAGTACTTCGTAGTAGAACAGTGTACACATTGTTACTTCGCCATTTTATATGTACAAAGAACGGCTTAAGGATGTTGTAGGCTGAGCTTTTGAGAACAACTGCGCAGGACGATATCACTAAGTATTTACTGTTCAACACTGATCCACTGGTGCAAACATATTACATATTTACAACTGAACCCTGTCCAGTTGAAAAAAAAAATTGTGTCAATTCAGATTTTGAAAGGTTGGTTAAGAACTATATTATGTTGGCGGAAGGTTAATTAATCAAAAAGCATGATTTTACAGTTTTTTATTTCAACCTTAAGTAAATGAAACTTGGAACTAGTTCAAATATTTGTTATTTATTTAATTTAATTGAGTATTTTCCCCAACAGAATACTATTCTTTAAAAAGTCTAATTCAATTTACTCAAAATTCTCTTCAAAAAATTCAGCATTTTGGCCAATAATTTAAAAATTTCATAGAAATCCTCTACTTTTCAAAGTTCCATTTTAAATTATAGGACAAGGCTCTGAATACACGTGAATTTAAAGAAACTGATACCACTCCTAACATGTTGTTTTAAAACTCTGAAATTTGATATTATGAGTTTTTCCAATTCAATATTTATATCTGTATGCAAGAGGACACTTTTATGCATCTATTACATGTAAAGGCAAAGATAACGAAACAGTGATCAATCTCGTAAGTCTAAATATAATACAAAAACAAGAGTTGGGCAATCACGGACCCCTGGACACACCAGAGGTGGATCAGTGCCTAGGAGGAGTAAGCATCCCCTGTTGACCGGTCACACCCGCCGTGAGCCCATAGTCTTGATCAGGTAAAAGGAACAGTCCGTAGTCAAATCAGTGTGTGTGAAAAAACGGCTTATGAATGGTTATGAACACATCAGACAGCATTTGACTCAATGATAGGTCATATTGGTAAACTAAATTGTTATAACGACCATAGAATTTACGAAATGCTGCCTTTAAACGTGACTGGTTGAAACCCTTGCAACAACAACTTGTCTGTAGTAGCTTGCCTCGATTCAAAAACTGATTATACGCAGAACAAGCTCTTGCGTATCGAAAAAGTTGAGAGACATACATACCATATGCAGGTGATGATGGATATTGTACACAAAATATGAAAGTTGACTTATGGAGAAGCTGAAATCGTCCCGTTTGTCATAAGTTGAGTAGTTAGTTTGCCGTTTAATGTCATGTTCAATAAAATATCCAAGTACGAAACAGGACATGGACGACTCTGTGGTGTCCTTTATTTCTAGTTTCGTTGGGATATATTGATCGACATATGAATGGAAATCATGTTATTGATAGATAATACATCGTCAATATTATCGAAATGTTAAATTAAAGGCCACCGTAGAGATTTCTTCTTTTCGTGTAGAAGCTTTTGAATGAGATTTCCTCTAAGAATATAAAAATTAGGTCAGCTAATAGGAGCACAATTAGTGCCCATTGGAATTCCAACAGACTGTTGAAGACTGATGCCGAAAACTACAAAGATATTGTCAATGAGGAACTCCAGCGTTGCTTTAATATAACTTCAGAGTATTGGTGTAGAATCGGAGTGGAGTTTAACAAAATAATTTTTTGAATGGCTGATCACTAGAAAGAATATTCTTTTTCCATTTTTGTTAAAGAAGCAACTGTTTATAATATTACAAAGCCTTGCCTTTAATTTATCGTGCGGGATGGTGTTGTAAACATGGATGAAAACAATAGTTTCCAATGGTGCGGAAACTGTGCGTAAACTATATGGAAACTTTAAGAAAACAAATGATTACGCAAGGTTTCAGTTTGGAAACTTCAAGTTTACCAACGGTTTACGGAGTGCGTACACCTAGGCCGTCCCCGATTCCATATGTTTACGCAGCGGAATCTTGCTGAAACCTTAGGTTTTACGCAACGATTCCGCACCCACTGAAACTAGTTTGCCACCTTAGGTTTCCAAATGGTTTACGCAACGGAAACTTGCTGAAACCTTAAGATTACGCAACGATTCCGCACCACTAAAACTAGTTGCCACCTTAGGTTTCCAAATGGTTTACGCAACGGAAACTTGCTGACTTAGGTTTACGCAACGATTCCGCACCACTGAAAACTAGTAGCCACCATAGGTTTCCAAATGGTTTACGCAACGGAAACTTGCTGAAACCTTGGGTTTCCATGGCACTGAAACTAGTAGGTTTCAACATGTGCAGTACGAAACTACTTAATAACATAGGTCTACAACTGAAGAAAAATTATCAATATTAAGTTTAAATCTATGCTAAACCTCTTTAAATTATCGCAGTGTTTTGAATCATTGGCGACAAAATATTACACAAACATTTTACAACTTCAATTGATTAGTGATATCTATTGTACTTGTGACAGAATTTACATCTATTGTTACCATATATATATGCAAACTGATTCTCTATTCATAAAATAAAATTTCTACAAATGCAAGCTGAGGTATTATCATTCATTAAAACAAAACACGAAACCTTTGGATACAATGCATTTATTAATTAAAAATCTATAACTGTGAAAAGACATTCCATGATAACATTAACAATTTCAGTGATACAAAATAAATTGAAGTGAAGATTCAAACCAACCAAAATACAAAAATACCCACACACATAAATAAAAAATGAAAAAAAAAAAAAACCCAAAACAAAAAAACCGACACAAAAACCCCTTACTAATACAAGCAAATACCCTAGTAAACAAATGATACTCACAAAAGTCAATTAACATACATGAACACAAAGAAATAGAAACATTCTAAAAAAGATTTTGTAAGGCAGCAAACATATTACACAAGGAGTTGGGGTGAATATAGGGCTCGCTCGGGCAAATATCAGGACGGGATCAGAGAGTGGGGTCAATAAAAGGATCGCCCTGCTTATTGTCATGTCATTATAGGGAATGGAAATCGCTCATAGACATTATATAGATTCCAGTCTCGATTGTTGCTATTTTTAAATTTACTCTGTGTATCAAGATACACGTGGACCTAAGTTTACATATTATGCCCGGGGGGGGGGGGGGGGGGCACTGCGAATTTTATGGGTTAGGATGTGCCCTGACATTGCAGACCCCCCCGCCTTTCATATATTTTAATTGAGATTGTTATACTTTTCAATATAATTTTCTGTTCAAATGTGACCTTTTTTCCCAATATGAACAAAACAAGAAACTGCCACAAGCTGGATGCAAATTAGAAGGCCATCTTATAATTAATTGAGTAACATTAGCCTTATATATATAATAAATTATTTCATGCTGATTTCTATACCTTTGTCATATATTCTCTAGTGGAAAAAGGTGCTAGCCTATTCCAGCGGCACATCCTATCTATCGGTATTATAGTAAGTCCCCCCCCCCGGGATTATGTCATATATTTTCAAGTTTAGAATGATGAATAGAATAGAATTTATTACCAAATCAGGGCCCAGCATGGCCATGGCATAATTATGATTTGTGGTACAAAGAAATTCTCTCTCTCTCTCTCTCTCTCTCTTCTCTCTCTATCTCTCTCTTCTCTCTCTCTCTCTCATCTCTCTCTCTCTCTCTCTCTCTGTATAAAAGGAACACCAAAAACCGCAACAATAATTATATGCATGATAGCACAATGTTGATACAATGTACATTGAAATAATTTGCATACCTTGATTAATTATTTTACGCGATTTTTCTTCCCTTTTAGCATAACACCTAACGTTGCGGGTCCCTTCTCTGCCCGGGGGGGGGGGGTATATAAACAAAAACTCTATTGAGGGAGCGGTGAATCAAGGGCGTGGTGATGCTAGCTTATAATTGCGGGTCTATATCGCTAGTGAGAATATTTCATCAAGTAAATGTTTTCTATGGGTTTTTGTCCTTCTTCCTTTTATGATCTTCTATTTCCTTCCTTCAACTATAGGGACGGCCTTACGCCCCTTACTTTTGTTAGATTCCGTCACCAATAACAGAATTTAACAGTTCAACGCCGGTCATACGAAAGTCAACCAAATTTATTATCGAATGTGACCTACTTTCATCGTCACTGAAATATGATTATTGTAAAAGCTAACGGTAATCTCCATGAAACGGGTCGTTGGACTTAGCGATATGGAGAGTGGGGTTGGGTTGGGGTGAATTAATCCCTAGCTCCTATACTGCATTCCTTGCATTTGTTTCTTACTAAAGTCACATCAAGCGACATAGAGGTTGATAATTTCTGTTATATATCGGCATTGACATGCTTCTACCATTTCACAAAAGTTATTTAGACTAAATTTTTTTAACTCCTTCAACAGATGGGAAAAGGAACATTCGTATCTAGTGATCAATCATTCACATAAAAATTCTTGTGTTAAAGACCTCATTGATTCTTTACGCGAAAAACTCTGAAGGTGATAAGAACAAAATAGTAATTTGCCGGAGTTCCTATGACATTTTAAACTTCCTAGTCTTGGTAATTCAGAATCTTCCAACAGTCTGTTTTGAATTCCCATGGGACAGAATTTTATTTTACTCTGCTATAAGTTGAGCATGTTATTTAATACGTCTGTCTTTAGACAGGGACGTATTAAGTTATGGCGTTGTCGTCCGAAATAGTTGTGTCCGGGCCATAACTTCTATAACACACGCTGCAGAATTTCAAGAATATTTCACGAATCGTTGCCCTGGGCCCAAGGAAATGTTTGACCTCCGAGCCAAAGGTATGGGTCACAGGTCAGGTCATATGCATTAATCGGTATTTTAAACATTGCGCCTGGCCAAGGTTCTTCACTATGAGTGCATTGATTTGAAGAAAAATATTTCACATAATTGTTGCCTGGTCGCAATGAAAATCCCAATTGACTTTGTGCCAAAGGTCACTGGTAAAAAAGTCAAGGTCACAATGCACATAGTTGTTTTTAGATTTTGTCTGGGTCTTAACATTTAAAATTGAGTGCATTGGATTGGATAATATTTCACAGAATATTTGTATGGGCTCAAGAAGTGTGTCATGCCTTGAGTCAAAGTCACAATAGACATAGTTGGTGTTTAGCTTGTCCGGGCCATAACTTTGAATTACATGGATTAGAATAATATTTCATAGAAATTGTTGCCAATGAATTCAAGGAAGTGTCATGACCTTGGAGTCAAAGGTCAAGGTCACAATGCATAGTGGTTTAACCTGTCCGGGCCATGACTTTCACTGAGTGCCTAGATTCAGATTAATATTTCCACAGAATTGTTTGGCCGGGGCCTGACAAAATGTCATGACTTTAAGCCAAGGCCAGATTCGTAAAGTCAAGGTCAGCATTGCATATAAGTGGTTTTTAGCACTATCCGGCCTTAGCATTTATTGTGACCATGGATTGGAATACTAGTAATATATTCACAGAATTGTTTGCCTGGACGCTAAGGAAAGTGTCATGACCTTGAGCCAAGGTCACTGATCAAAGGTGAAGGTCATAATACACCAAAGTGGTTTACCATTGTCTGGGCCATGATGGGCGTATAATGCTACGTTGATTGCTCTTGTTACTATTCTGAATAAAGCAAAAGTTTCGAAAAATATTCTACATGTGTGTGCCTTCAAGTCAAAATTTAAGAAATCATCAACTATTGTATTTATCATATGTCATTCCGATAGTATCCCAGTGGAAACTGAAATAAAGACACCAAAAAGTTTTCCAATATCGGTTTCCTTGTTTAGATTTTTATTGAGCCATAGATATGAATAGCAAACATAACAAATGCAACTTTATGCAAAAATAGGAGTGACTTCACCCTCTCCCAGTCGTCAACTTCCCTGCAGCGATATTTCATGTTTATGTATCTCAACGATTGGAATCGATTGCAAAGAGCCTTGTTCTAGCATATAACCAGTTTTCAATCGAATAGCTTCTGGACAAACAAGATTAAATGCTAACAAACTTTCTAAACAGTCAGCATTTTGCAAATTCTATGGCCCTTTTAATGTCTAGTTGGTCAATCATGCAACCTCATTATTGGGTCAAATTCTGTCCGACATGTTTTATACAATATACACGTTATCCTCACCTTTCATCAAATGGGGAGACTGTGGTAGATCTAACGGAAATATTATTACCATACACATGTATGTGCGATAAAACAAATGATTGAAAGTGGAAGACAGCAATAATATGGTCAATGTAAAAAGGAAGACAACAAAAGTTCTTAAGGAATACAAAACTGTAGAGGTGGGCAAACACGGAACTCCCTGTAATAACACCGTGGATCGGAGGTGTTTAGGCGGAGGACTCAGTAAGCAGCCCCCTGTCGACGGTCACACCGCCGTGAGCGCTATAAATGGAGTAATTCCGTAGAAAATCGGTGTATAAATCTGATATGAAACAGACAGCATTTGATCTAAATACAAGGTAGTACTGCAGGCTACACAATGGATACGTTTGATTAGACAACCGTGTTATTCGTGTTACGAGTCTTGTAAACAAACACGTTATCTCACACTTAGTTTTTGAACTCGAGTCAACACGAGTATAACTCCCCCAAGTTGACAGGAGCACAGGAAGAAAATTGGTATAGCCATGTTGTAAACAACACTCATCACGTTTTACATTGTATTTGCTAGTGTTGTATTCATCTATTGCACATGAGCGTATCAAACAAACCCCCCCGGGTGGGCCAATATGGTCGGTATTAATCTAATGAATACAAACTTTTAAAACAAGGCCTGTTGAAACTCCTAGGGAACGTATTCTCAACACATAATCCATCTGTGTCTTCAAACAATTTATTGTTCTCTGTGCGCGTAGGGTGATCAATATATCGATATAATCGATAACGTACCTGGTATAAAAGCTCTCTGACATATTGCCGATACAGAGTGGGGTCGATAATTTCGATATAAAGTCGGACTTGAAGTCTATGAATATTTTATAGCAAAGACTGCAACTTGCAAAAGAAACCGTAAACATCCTCTGGATGGCACAACTAATGTTAAGTGTCCATCTTCATACGCCATCACTGAAAACGTACAATAATAACGGAAATTCCGTTGCAACAGGAAGTCTACTCGATGGAGGGATAGACCGATTACCGCGGAACCGTTTTGGAATTAAATTCTATCTTGATCTTCTTTTTAGGACATGCCAGTCCATCTAATTTTCATGAATATGAATTCTTGAACGACCAACAATTAAAACACATGCGGCTCATTTTTACCGGCAAACATCTGTAGCATTCGAAAGGGGTTTAATTCCGCAAATGAGACATTTTTACGGCCAAACAAGGCGCCTGTTTGGTCCCAAAATTGTCAAAACATTATTTTTTAAAAAGAAAAACACGGGCTTTTGAAATTAATTATTAAGTATTATAACAGACATCGGATTTTATTTTCTGTTTGCTTTCTATTCCGTGATGGGCTTATTTTCAAATGCCGTCTTATTGTCAAAGCAAAAATATGGTAGTCTGTTGTCAAATCAGAGCTACATGTATACAAAACGCAATAAATTATTTGCATGGAATATCTTATGTCTATTATAATATGATTAATATGTGTGGTATCAAAACATGAATTGGATGAAATATTTGCATTAAATGGTTTGCTATAAAACAATAAAATCTTCATGTGTAATATCTTACTAAAAGGGCCAACTTTCAAATAGGGCTTATTTTCAAATATTCTGAGATGCAGGAAATTAGAGGCTTATTTTCAAGACCGGCTTATTATCAAATCCAACTAATTTTCAAGATTTTAGGGTATTTCATATCCAACCGTGTGAAAATCATTAACATTTAGGTTTCGTTAAATTTACGGTAATTTCAACGCTTAAATTTGGTCAAATAATTATATCGTACAAGTAGTTGGCAAGTTCCGCTGTTTTGTTCGCCATCTCGCTTTCCTTGCGCTCCGA
>CAJDSM010040140.1:1707-30555 GCA_903981925.1 Ostrea lurida
TCTCTGTATACCTAGGTCTATCGCCAGTAGGGTATATTCAGAGTGCATTGAATTGAAGTCAAGAAAATATATCTATGTCCTTTCTATTGATTAAATGAGAAGACATTTGCATATGTAATAAATGAGTCGTAGAAAAAGACTTCGCACATTTCCACCTAAATAGGTGCTTTACTAAAAAGTTAATATGAAAAGCAATATTATAGTTCACGTGTTTGTGTTTCTCCCGCGGGAAATCTTCAGAATGATATTAATCATCAAATTTAATATTTCAGTTTCACCGAAAGCCTAAGTATGACGTATACCGGTATATTTACCCATCTGCTTTGCTTAATAATGTACAATACACCATCATGTCGTGTGGTGATGACATAAACGTCCAAAAAGTTGAATTTTGTAAAGTTTTGTGCCGTTTCTAGAAGGCATTGATGGGACCACGGTTTAACAATGAGCGGTATGTAACAATTTGTTACAAACCGTTCAAAGTTGCACGAATGGCGACGCTATGTAACAATATTCTTTTTACATAGCGTCGCCATTTGAGCTACGGTTTGTAACAAATGTTAGTTACAAAGTGTGTCATCAAGCATCATTGTACATAAGACGTCCTATACAAACTTGCTTTTATTTATTAAAAGAAAGTTATCGGTTTTGTTTTTTTTTTTGGTTTCTTTTTTTTGTTGTTGTTGGTGTTTTTAATTATTTTTATTTATTATTTTTGAGGTCGACTTCCTCGAATGGTCAATTATGTCCAAAATACAAAGTCACTGAAAAAAAAAATAGCAGTAATCGATTTGTTTCCAAACGGCAGTTTTCCTCGGCGTTTCAAAATATTCATTTGTCTTGATCTATATGATGTTTGAGCTTTATTAAAATTTTCATAGAAATCAAAGAGTGTTGTAATAGAACATTACAACAATTGACAAAATGAAATGATAAAACTGACATGATGACCATAACGTTGTCCAGAACCCTATATATACTTTTTTTTTTTTTTTTTTTTCAATTTTCAATCTTTTATTTATGAAACAAGACATAACATATACCAAAACAATGAAACAGATGAAAGGATACAATATTGTTAACGGCAATTCGTTTACTGTAATTATTGTTATTATTCATTTCATCATAATTTTAAGATTTACAATTTTCAAGCGAAAGAACAATATTGTGAATAGGAGATACATAGTTATATATTATTCAATGTGTTACAATAAAAAGATAAATTGCACCGCTGCCACATTGAGTCACACATATCACGACAGTTCATATCCGACACAATGGGGCAGCTCTATTAGAGACAGACCCTCTAATAGTGGCTTTAAATATAGTTATTACACAGACATACACATGTATACATTTACACACACACACACACACACACACACACACATATATATATATATATATATCATGCAAATAATTATAATTTGGACACAAAATTCTGAAAACACATTGTCAAGTTTTAAAGCGTTTACGTAAAACCCAAATTAGAGAAACTTTTTCAGAACCCTATATATACGCTTATACTAAAGATATATTTCATTATCATAATTGCCTAAATGGAACATCAAGGTTATATTCAGTACTCATGTCAATATTCAGTTATTTTCACGGCACTTTTTGTTGCGCTGCCGAATTTCTTAAAGAAGAAAAACGTACATGTATTTTATGCTGAGATCTATTCGCACGAAATCGTCCTTGACTTGTATTGTGATGTTCGGTTTCAAGTTCACAACTTTAAGTGCACGTAAATAACTAAAACTTGTGAACTTTGAAGATTCATTGATTTTTTTTTTTTTTTTTTTTTTTTTTTAGACTTCGTGAAATTATTCGAAAGTTTCCCCCTACATTGTCAGACAGTGAAAGAAGTGTGCCGCGACCTAGGTGTACCTGAAGGGATCTACTTCATCTGGAGAAAGCAAGCTACAGCACGAAGCTCTCAAACTTGGCGTTCCGAGGACTCTGTCTTTGTACGAACAGAATAGCAAAGCTCGCCACGAAGAACTACTTATTTCTGCGCTCAAGAGGAACGGTTACGTCGGGCTGTTAGGTATAATGACATAGTCAACTTTTAGTGAATGAGCCGGAAACAGCAATTTGAGGAGGCCTGTTAAGTACATGTACAACACAATTAAACATGTATGTCCCACCTCAAGACAGTATTGGTTAAAAAGCATGCATCAACTGACCGCCCACGTGTTTATTAGTCAATGAATTCTAAAAATTCAGTATACTAATGGCTTGATCACAAGCTTTATAGCTTAATCTATTGAAAAAATATGTAAATGAATTTGAAATATTGTAGCATTACCAGTAAATTGTAATAGTACATTTCAGAGGAAGCAGACATATATAACCCTAAAACAGCTCTTGTCCGTCCGCCGTCATCGCTTCCGATATTCCGCCAGGGTTCGATCAGCCAAGAGAAGGAAATCTTCAGGTAATGCACCATTTTCCTACCAGGAGGGCGCGTTAAGCACTTATTGACGCGCAATGATAATGGTGCTTGTTTGTTACCTATATTCCTTGCGTGCAAAATTCTCATAAAAAATGTTGAGATTCAGTCGAACATATGGTTGCTCCCATCCTTTACAGCGTGATCTCTCTTCTCTCTCTCTCTCTCCTCTCTCTCTCTCTCTTCTCTCTCTCTCTCTCTCTCTCTCTCTCTCTCTCTCCAGACAATTATAAATATATGTTACTACTGCAGAGAAAATGTAGGCATTTGATTGGACGACAAGCCGTTGTACATGAGGCCATATAGTAGCTATACCCTGTCAAGAATAGATGGGATACAAAATGGCTTCCATAGTCAACCGCTTCGTAAATGAATCGTTACTTTTTGCATTTATATACTTTATAGTTTGAATATTTTCAATAATTAGTTGTAAAATTACGTTTACTTACTTTAAACTCCGCTGGTTGACGTAAAAAAAAATAATAATACGATTGCGTGTTTGTAAACAAGTTTACCGTTTGTGACGTCATAGTCCAAGGCGGCTGACCATTTGATTTAGGCTAATATAAACGCAACATGCATAAATTTTACAACTTTTTTTCACATTAAATGCAGTGCTGAAATTTAAGAAATAAATACAATGTTCTTCTTTAAAGTTATTAGTTGAAAATACTGGATAAATGTTGTAATAAATTACATTATAAGATTTTCATCACTCAACTTTCTTTTTTTTTTTTCCAGGGCTTTGCCTCTTCCCTCTCTTTGATAATTGATCCTCTGCAGTAGTACATATTCGTTATATGGATTCTTGGCAGGGTATATTTACTCGTATTCCCTGTCAAAGTTAATTATTCTCCGAGCGCCACTTGACAGAATACGAGTCCATATACCCTGCCAAGAATCCATACATGTATAACTAATAATATCAATTTGATGTTTTTATTTTCAAGAAAAAATTAATTAAATACTTGGGTTATTAATTTTTTTTTAATTTCACACACCGTTGCAGTTACGAGACTACATCTTTCAATAAATCATAATTCATTGCTTAATAGAAAAAAAAACATAGTGTAATAATTATAGTGATATCCACAGGATAAAGGAGTAAACTTGTGATAAATATATATATGTATATGCTCACTTTTGTTCAATTTCCATTCAACATCGACCGAGTCACGTCTCTACATAATACGTTTTTGTTGTGTAAAGAAAGTGTGCTTATATGGCCAAGCAAAATATCAAGCGCTTACTCTGGAGTACTATACTGAACAGTGACAGGATGCTGTAGGATATAGAAAAATCACATAAATGCAAGATGTTGGTATTACACAACAATCGCAATGCCCCAACTATAGGGAAGTTAAATACTTTCTTGTCCAGCATGATTAAAGCATTGTTTGTATGCAATATAATTCACTCCGTCATGTATATTGAAAAAGTACCCCCAAATCGATACATTTTCTGTTAGCAATCCTTTAAATCTAGGTTTTAAACAACTTTCCTGTTATGCTTAAAACAGAAAGCGATATTAGGAAAAAGCACACCTTTAACGAATATTACCAAATACTGCACAAACCAATTCAAAACTTTGCATACTTTAGTATGTATTGTTGCGCCGAATGTAAAATTGCAAGCTACATGTATCTATGCTATATTCGAGGCACCAGTCAGATGGACGCGGTATATAATATAAATCATATACGGTACCAATTTTGATGCACCAGATGCGCATTTCGACAAATTATGTCTCTTCAGTGATGCTCAAACCGAAACGTTGGAAATCCGAAACATGAAAGTAAAACTTTATAAAAGTGATCAATGTAGTGCCAAAAGATGTAATTTAAAGAACAAGTCTAGTGCCCCCTGTATTTGCACGCGTGTTCATCAATGTTAGAGCAAAACAATGTTCTTGATCATGCTGTAAGTCATTGAAATAAAAATATGCGATTACAGAATTAAAATATTCAGTACACATATCATTTTCAGGTGCCCCACCCTCTTTGCAAAGACTAAGAAGCGGAAGTGCCAAATGTGCAAGAATTCGGTCAGCAAAACGGAAGTATATGAAAGAGGAAAAACCATGTGTGTTGAATTTATTGCAATTCGAAGTCATTCCTTAGAAGTGCTGCCACGTGGTGGTATTTGTTTCTAATTTTGAATTTTTCTGTAGGTGATCTATCATTGCGGATACGGGTGTCTCAAATCGCAGCTCAAGAGGACGTGAATGGACTCTGGCGAGAAAAATCAAGAGAAATATGTGACGCGTTTTACTCGTATGTTGTAGATAATTGTGAGGATTATATGATTGGACTGGAGAAAGCACTTGATATGCCAGACGTGTTTGTCAATGACGTTAGAAAGGACAGTGTTATTACAGCGAGTGTTCAGTGTGGGACTCTAGGAGCCCTGGAGTCGATCAACCAAATGTACAAATCCAGGAGACTGACCTCGCTGTGTCAGGCAGTATTTACAAGCAAACAAACCTTAACACACATTGGAGTAAAGAGTTTAACTTTAGATTTAAGTATTGATCCGGATGAACTGGAAGAATGTCGAGATTACCTGCTCTCTAGGAAGTTTAAGGAAAGCGCTGTATTTCACCCCACCGACACGCTGTCTATTCCACATGCTGCAGAACCCAACATAGACAGAATACCCCAATTAAGAGGTATGTATTTGTAACCATAACATGCCCTTGAAACACCCCACTGCAAATTTTGTGGTAATTCCTTATAATTTTTGTATTTGATATTACTATCTTTCCAGAGAAACAGAAGAGAAACGGTACTGACTTGTCTAAATGCAAAACACAGTTCACTACAAAACTGGAAAATTTGAAGCATCGATACGGCGTTTTTGAAGAACATATAGACGAGTTCTTGAGGACGTTACAAATCATACTTCCGAAAGACCAAGGAAGTATTCAGAACCTCGCGGGTGTTATCAGTCTACACTCTTATTTGATATCGACCGAAGGTGTTGGATCTCGAGTTAGAACAGACCTTGTACGAGAATATCTTGCCATTGTAAACAACATCCGGTTGTTTGTGGAAAATTTCCGGGAAGAGTGTGACGAGTTGCTAAGCGATAGTGATACTGATGATATGGAATCTGGTAATTCTGGAAAAATAGTGAAGTGTTTGTTAGAAAATGTGGAAGACATGTTGCAGATTGAACAAGAGTTTGAGGAAGACACCACTGTATTAGACCGGAAGTTGAGTAGTTATGAACAGATGTTTTGTGGGATGTTATGTCATATCCCACTCTTGTTCGAGAAGCTTTCTACAGTTCTTCACACTCTGCCAGCAAATGTTCCATCACCGTTGGATTCATGATACGCGTTGGATTCCTGATACGCCTTTAGAAGATTACTTATAAACGCCGTAGTATGATATAAACATTAGTTCGACCGCTATTGATCTGTAGCGCACATCATATGATACTCAAATTGGGCTATGAAGTGAAACCTTTTGTCTTGTCTTTCCATTGTCCTTAATAGGCTAGCAATGCATGTATAAAGAATTTCATTTATATCAAATTCACCAATGCTGTTCACCATCAACGTCTTTGCTGTTTCTGCCGCGTATTATGATATTTCGCTGAGCATATTTAATGACATGCAAAGGATGATGGGAGAAATGCTTGCTAGTATCATTGATGCCCTTTGAAATTCAATAAGAAAGGAAATTCATATTATGACATTTTTATTTTACTGTTGAAAGTCGTTATAATCTAATGTCTTCTATAAAAATACGCTGGACAGATGTATATACAAAAAAATTTCACACACAAAATCATAAGCTGCTGAAAGATTCAAATGATATTTTGTTATATTTGGGGCATGTGGCTTCAAATCTAAACATTAAAAATACAACACTACGTATTTTGCAATAAAATAATTCACAGTTAACATTTAATTATTAAAAACGTTAATCAAATTTGTCTGCCAAACCAACTTATATACATTTTTTTTAATAAAGTTACTTTCTGAGCTTTCAGAGGCACAATACAAAATGTAATCAACAAAAATACAATGGAATATTAGCATTATATACATACACAACAATACAATAAAACACAAATGAATGGAGTTATAAAAAATAAACATATTTGTATAAAAGTAATAAAATAAAAACTGCCTTTATTGACGGTAAAATAAAAATTAAGCGTACATTACGTCAGTATTGGGTCGTTTGTGAGGGCATATATTATATGACATACTTCAACACGAATTATTAGGTATACCCCTACCAAAGAAATTACAGCATTAATATTACAAATAAAACCATGCAAAATACCCCACATCATAAAAAAAAATCGTTAGTAATATTCCACGTAATAAGCTCAAATCTTAGATTAAATCCGGCGCGTCGTTGCATGGTAATTTTACCCAAGTGATGAATTACTCTGGAAGCCAATAGATTAGAGGTCCATTTGTTTTAACCTTCGACACAATATTTTCAATGAAATAACTCTTTTTTTAAAGTTAGCAATACTTAAGTACGCGGCAACTTTGATCTCAGATCTAAGAAAGAAATCTTTTTAAAAGTATGTTTAATACATATACATGCACCTAAACAGTTCCCCCAATTTGAACGTTAATAATCTTCTTCGCATTTAGCGATGATAATAAAACATAAAACACCCATAACGACACCAAAATTATTGCACTAACAATCTTCATTCCCTTGGGTCCTCCTAGTTCCGCTTGTCCAAAAGGTTTAAGGAATCTTCGAGAAACCAACAAAGCAATGGCGATCACAGCACATGCGGTGTACAAAATGACGGAAAAGCCCAGAGATCCTGGTGGAACGCGGAATACTGTCCCCTGAGTAAAACCGAATAAAGGATTGTCAGATACTAATAAATCATAACATCACAAAATTTACTATGGTGGGTTTTATTTATATGTAGCGGAGAGAAAGAAATAGAGCAATGATTATTAAAAAGATCCATTGCTTTATCCGCATCAACATTTCAAAATCTCTAGAAACACGAAATATTCAGTAATACTCACACATTAATGATATGCATGTGATCTAATAAGGTACAAAGATTTTGCCTTGAACTTACTTGTGACGCGTGGTAAATTGTAGCCATGAGCCAGGGCAGACCTAAGCCCAGAAACACGTTGACAGAGTTACTTCCGTTGATATTTCCTACTGAGCTGTCCGCTGTCTTTTCTCCAACAGCTGCTTGCTTACTGGCGAACGTGTCGGGCATACTAGTTCCCAAGGCAACGAGAGTAATGGCGGTGATGCTGTCTTTTAAATCTACAAGACATCCGAACAAAGAGGCGAGATCTCCAATGATCGCCGTCATAAAACCAATGACCGCTAGAGACAAGACAAAGGCTGGCCATCCACCGAGATACTTTGGGGGTGGCACCAAAGCAAAGAGGATCTGTAAATAAAATACACATACCGTGAAAACCTGTTATCTATAGATGTATATTATCAAAAAATGCTCATCCTGAACATTATTATTCAAACTACATGTACAAATGTATATAGAAAATGATTTACATCAACTTAAAGTCGTTTCATATTTTAATATGACATACCTTCCAGAAAAAGGTGAGAAAGTGTAACAAGTAGTCGATGAAAGTGGCATTCTCTATGTCTCCTCCATTGACGTTCATGGCATTTTTCATTTGTGTAACCCAAGTAGAGTCTTCTAACTGAAGAGCATCCATGTTGGCTTTCGTCAAATTCACGATCCTACTCACCAAACCATTAAATTCTAAAAACATTAGGAAAGAACTGTATAAATTTGGCACTCGGACTGTAAATTCTGCATATCTAAACCATGGTGGGTAAATATCGTGAGGATATCAAAACACCTGTATACCTTCATCATTCACAATGGTGATTATGGTTTTCTTAATTTTAGCAAGTTCTGCACCGCCATCGCACTCTCCCAGTTCTACTTGGAAACTTTCGTCTCTTTCTGCTTTCTGTAAATCAAAGTCAATAATAATGGCGATTACTGACCAAAGAACTACATGTATCTATCGTTTTTGTCATCGTAACACAAGTGGTATAGCGCCTTACCATACTGTCGAATATCTCGATGTCAATGGTACGAGAAGTCTCTCCGTGGTCAAACTTAAGCACCCCCTCTCCACCCTCGTAGTCTTTCCCGCTGATGGCAGTGATATCGCGCGTCTTCCAGGCCACAGAGACATGGCCATCGGCGCCATTGATACGGTTGACTGGGATACGCACTCGTCTGCTGCTCTCCTTGGCGATGATGCTTGGTTTAGCGAATTCCAGTTTCCCAGGTTCTGTTTAAAGAATGTTCATAAATATTAGGATGACCTTACTTCATAAACTACATTATGTACAAAAAGTAAAATTGCACTGATGTCATGCTACAGTGTGCAATGATAACGGGTATCAGCCATTTCTTGAAATCAATACGTGTTCTTGAAAAATTGCTTGGATCGCGGAATATTGTACATACCATCATCATTGATGATTGTGACTTGTGAAATGGAGACATTGCCAAGAACAATATCTTCATTCTCTTCTTTTTCAGGAAGGGAAATTTTGACGAAGAAGAATTCGTCTGGTTCCCATTCATTGTCATCAATGATTTCCACATACAATTGACGCAGTAGCTCGTTGCTAGCGAACGATACGTCTTGCTCTAGGTGAATGTAATCTTCAGGTGCTGTGGCTGTTCCATTTATAGTTTCCACACTGAAACGAAATTGTTGTAGATTTCCTTATTCTTCTTCTGATAGTTTTGATTATAAGATTGCATGGACCTATTTAAAACAATTGCATTATACATTTCTAGTTTATTTGGGTGTACTTTTGTGGGTGCAAATCTGTGAACAAAACTGTAGATGTATTTTGCAAATTGAATGAATTCAATTGGTTTCATTACGATTTCATTAATAACTGGGAATTCAACATTATAGCAGAATACAGCGATGATTCAATTAGTCAGAGATTGCCTCGTGCACGAGTATAGCTGCCAGTATAAACTGATATACATGCTCATATATATTGTATACGTTACCTCGAGAACTATAGACTTTAAATGAATGTAATAAACAAAGCATAACCCAATCATTAACAATAAATACACTTGCTAAATCAATATTTTATTTTGAATTTAATTACCGGACTGTGGCAGGGGTGTCCAGTTTGCCGTATCGTCTTATCCCTATACGAACTTTCTTTTCACTCTCCAGAACAGACACAGTAGCTGCTGTGAATTCCACTACGGCTTTCGTCCCTCCTGCAGTGTGATCTTTAGTCATTATAGCCATCTTGCCCCCCGACTTTTCCTCCTCAGGTAACTGAGTATGATCATACAGCTGAAATTTCAGGTCAAGTTTTGAATTTGGATATTTCGTAAAGGTATGACATACTAAAGCAAAAATGATAATAAACATAGTTATTCATTATCAAGTGAAACACAGAGCGAGACGAATTGTAACTGTGTAAAAGATATAAAACAATGAAATGTTTTCAGATACAATATCCCTGTAAATAAAATTTCTTGTCTAGATTCTACTTTCGGAAATTAATAAAGTGCTTCTGAAAAAAATTGTTGCTACAACTAATTTGGGTGGGCAAAAAAGATAGTACAATGAAACATAACATAAATTACGGAGTGTTTTTGAACATAAACAAGAAAAACATACTCTGTATATAATTGAGAACATTTCATGCACTCAGTATATATACTTGCTAATCACCATATATATATATATATACAGGATGTTGATACGATGGAAACTTTTAAGATTTCAACACGTGCATATGTGTACAAAAAATACGGAGAAAGAAAAGTAGCTGTTAATTGTAAAATACAATACTTTACTGTAGAAGTGATAAATGAAGAATGATATAACCACGACTTTCAAACGAAATGGGAAATAATAAGGGTGTAATGAAGAGTTGTTACATCCATACCTTCTACTCATGGGATCAAATGGAAATCAAAAATAATATTAAAGCATTTGTTTTTCTTTCAAAAATACAAAAAGATGCATATACATATACATTTAAGCATAGTATTTGTCAGAAAGGTTACAAATATAATACACTGTGTAGGTACTATATTTATTGAGGAATAAAACATTCTAATCTAACATTATCTATATTTCTCATTGTCTTTATACAAGCCAACGAATGCCATTGACTGAAAGCTCATTTTTCAAAGCTTAGATAAGAGGCCAATGAGCCACATTGCTCACCTGAGTCACCTTGGCACTGTTGTATAGATGTTTAGAGGACTTTACCCTCTCTGATCCTATAACTTTTGACCCCACAATATGACGCCAATAGACCCCGTAGGGTGTTGACCAAACTAAAAATGAATGAACACTAACATGGGAATGCCCCAATATCAATATGACTACCATTTTGAGAAGATTTCTGTATTATGCAAAATTTGATCCCTGATTTTTGACCAGCCCTCACCCCAGAGACCACGTAAAAAAGACCCAACTTGAATTCAGAGTATTTGCATATTGATAAATGAATATTCTTTTTTTTTTTAAATTTCCAAAATATTCTCGTATAACTTTTTAAGCCAGCACTAGACAAATAAGAATTTGCACTACGTTGGAATGTTTCCACATTAAAATATAAATACTAGTACATGTATTATCTATCAGTGGTTCATGATAAAGATTATAAATATTCCCATGATGGCCCATACCTCAGAATAAAACTATATTGCAATTTAGATATTTCATCCCCAACTGTGGCCCCACCCTATCCCCTGGGGCCATGATATGTCTGCATTATTCAAGGGTGTGATTAATCATGATCACACTGCTGATCTCAAGAGGAATTTCATAAAAATTTTCCCTATATTCCAAAATAAAACTTTGTTCCCCTATCATGACACTGCCCCCTCCCCCTAGGAATACTTCAATGTACACTACTGTATTTCCCGATGCTTGCATATTGATAAGACTAATTTTAAAAGATCCTGTTGTTCTTGAGAAGGTTTTAAAATATGTTTCATATTTATTCACACAAAACCTTTATACTCTATTATATCCCCACTAGATACGTATGGAGGTCATGGTTCAAACAAACTTGAACCTTTGCCATCTGTTGATGTTGGACTATTGATATGACTAATAATGGCGCTGCTATTCTTAGGAGTTTTTAAAACAAAGTTTTCCCCTATGCATTCCAACAACAAGCAGTCCCCTTATTGTGGCCCATCCTACCCCAAGCCACCATGGTTTGAACAAACTTGGGACAACACTACCTAAGGACCCTGTCGTTTTTGAGATGTTTAGAGAAACTGAAACGGTGACCCCCTATTGTGGCACCATCCTATTCCCAAGGTCATTAAAATCCGCACTCATTATAGAAGCTTTAAAATGGTTTTTGTCTTTTCTTGACCAGTGGTCCTTTTTGAAAGATGCTAGCAAATTTTCATTATCTCTACGTTCTCTCCACTTTGGAAAAAGTGTGACTCTTCATTTGAACAACTGTGAATTCCCTTCACCCAATGAAGCTTTATGAAATTGACTTTGTGGTTTCGTAGAACAATTTGAAACTGTAAAGTTATGGATAAAAAGACAGACGGACACCGGACAACAGGTGATCAGAAAAGCTCCCGCGAGGTTAAAAGTCTCATTGAATACAAATTTTATCATACACTGCAATTTAAAAAAAATTCAAGGTTGAGAATGTTGCTTACATCTTTGAAGGCTGAATAGACTTGAGGCACGAGCTTTCGCCCACCCGACATGTTCCGGGTGGCGTTGATGCGGTACCACATCCGGCTGTGGTGCTCCTTCTCAGACAGCTTAGCTGCAACAATTTTTGCCGCCTCCTCCGGTGGAATGCCTTGATCCAAAGATTCATGTCCAAGTTCCTGAAATGAGCACACTATTGTATTTGTAGCATTGCAGAATGTAAAAATAATTTATACATCCTTTAATTTTACCAAAATATACCAGCAATCAACCAAGAATTAGGCACACTGGCCACTACACTCACCTGAATCAACCTGGTCCTGCTGTTCTTCATAAGAAGATTTTAAAGCAAGATTTTTCACCGTCTTGATATAATGTCTTGAATCCACACAATTATAAAATGTTTGAATATCAACACAATTTAGTGTGACTCTGTTAATATATCATATAAGTGTGACCCTGTTTATATATATCATATAAAACTCGGACCCTCTATTGCGGCCCCACGTTACCCGCTTCACATGCATATGGGTTTTGTGTTTTCTTGTACAGTGGTTCTTAAGAAGAAAATTTTAAAAGATGTATCTATATTTCCACTGTTTTTTAACTGTCTCCCGTTTGAAAAGGTGCGACCCTTGATTTGAGAAATGTCGAATGCCCTTTACTAAATGATGTTCTATGAGTTAGTTTGGTTGAAATTGGTCATTTTGTTCTAGAGAAGAAGTCAAATTTACAGACAGATGGACAAACGGGCAACAACTGATCAGAAAAGCTCACTTGAGCACGTATTTCAAAACTGTACATGGAATTTCATGTTCAACGACAGTGAAGAAAGGTGTTTGATCCGGTTATTATGAACAATTGCCAGATTAGTTCAATAGCATCCAGCAATTTCATAGCGGTTCGTATTTCTTTATGCTACCAATTGCATGCACTAACTCGGAAATAATTCCCTTTATATCCTTATATACACTATATACGTATGAAATATTGATGCTCTTTGTGGTAAAGGCAATGATATGGAATGTGATCTATGAAAGCATTGCCATGCTCCTTGGGGAATCGTCTGTGTTTATATGTCACAGAATTTTTTCCACTAAACGAATGATTATTCTGAACAGGTTTCAGCGTTAGATATTTCAAGGAAAGGTACCCAAAGGGAAAACGGCTTCAAAAAGATGGCGTCCGTAACAATTCGCAAGTACTATTGTGGAGTTTTCGTAGATGAAAGATCCCAGTGCTGATGAATATTACGTCTTTTAAATACGGCCCACAACACAAGATTTGTGAAGAAGTCTATCTACTGGTCTTTATCTTTGATCCATGACCTTGAAAATGCAATGTGTTTGAGAACTTACAACGTGAAAGAAATATGGAAAGTTCAATGGTCATCACTACACTTGGATTCTGTTTAAAATAACTCTCACACACAGCCCAAACACAGTTACTTTATCCCTTTCGCAACTCGTTGCGAGGAAATAATAAAACAAGTGGTATAAACAGATTCAAAAACATGGATATCATTAAATGCAATTGAATGCATTAAATTAAATGTTCTTTGCAAATACATGTGCACATACTTCAGAGACAGGTCTTGAACAAGAGCAATGTCAACGTAGCAATATACGCCCGTCATGACCCAGACAATGGTAAAACCACTATGTGCATTGTGACCTTAACCTTTAACCAGTGACCTTGGCTCAAGGTCATGAAACATCCTTAGGTCTAGGGTAACAAATATGTGAAATATTTTTGAAATCCCTGCACTCAGTGAAAAGTTATGGCCCGGACAATGTTGAAACCACTATGTGCATTGTGACCTTGACCTCTGCTCAAGGTCATGACACTTCCTTGAGCCTAGACCAACAATTCTGTGAAATATTATTCCAATCCATGCACTCAGTGAAAACTTACGGTCCGGACAAGGTTAAAACCACTACCTTGGCATTTACCAGTGACCTTGGTCAAGGTCATGAACTTTCTTGCGTCTAGACCAACAATTCTGTGAAATATTATTTTCAATCCATGCACTCAGTGAAAACTTAAGGTCCGGACAAGGTTTAAAACCATGATGTGCATTGTGACCTTGACCGTTGACCAGTGACCTTGGATAAAGGTCATGACACTTCTTGTGTCCAGGACAACAATTCTGTGAAATATTATTCCAATCCATGCTCTCAGTCAAAAGATTATGGCCCGGACAATGTTTAAACCACTATGTGTAGTGACCTTGACCTTTGACCAATAACCTTGGATCAAGGTCATGACACTTTCTTAGGTCCAGGGGAACAATTTTGTGAAATATTATTCAAATCAACAAAGAGGTCAGGGATTATGGCCCGGACAAACTATTTGCCAATTTTAAAACTATTGTGTATAGTGACCTTGACCTTTGACTCAAGGTCATGACACTTCCTTAGGTCCAGGCAACATTCTGTGAAAATATTGTTTCAATTCTACAAAGAGGTTCGGGAGTTATGGCCTGACGATCTATTTCGTATGGACGAACGGACGGACGCCATAACATAATACGCCCCGTCTGAAGATGGGCGTATAAAAAGCTTCTGAATCTAACTAAGAAATTCCTCAGAGCATCGCGGCCTGTGAGGCAACATTCTTATCTCAGACACGAGAAAGAAATGACTGCTTAGACACTAACAAACTATTACGGCAAAATCCTGAAACATTGGCGGTATTGGCGAATTTCTAAACGGTGACTCTCTTGAGAAAAAAGAATTACGTTACCCCAAGCCACCTAATGGCAACGATATTCTATGTGATACATTTATGAAGATGCAAATTCAAGTGCTGAAATCGCAAGACGCCTTGTTACGTCTAATTCTATATGTATCACTACGAAAGTTCCATGTATGAGGAAGGTCAGACTAAGTTTATTATTTCACAACATCAAATTCTTCTCCGAGAAAATAGCATTTATATTCAAATAATGATACACACGATACAAGCAATTGAGTGTCGAATGACTGTATTGTGGTCAATACACCAAATCAATAATCCCTGTACTGTTATATGGGAGAGAGAATAAATATATCTACAATAACATATGTCTCAACTAGCTAATCTTTGCAACAATATTATACCTAATAATAAAAAGTATCAGAAGAGTAGATCGCACGTCTCCTTAAAGATACAGCAATCCTGTTCATTTATCTCTCTGTCTGGCATATTAGAGGAAACAGTAAAAATTACCTTGGCTAATTTTAATAGGTTTTTGTTAGACTGTTTATCTTTTTCTTCTGCAGCTGCTGCGGGTTTTTCATCTGAAAAATTGAAAACAATGGTATGTTTTTGAAAATGTATGACCTTGTACTTTTGAAGATCGTGTATGAAATTGTATATCTCTACGGTGAATCCGAATGATGCTTTCTTTTCGTCTTTTCACGAATATTGATATAGTCAACCAAAACCCATAAAAATCAAAAACCCTAGACTGAACCAAAATAACATTAACCGAATTACCATAAAACAACCAGAAGCAATGCTGACGAGCGAGAAATAGGGTTTGTGTAATAGGCGTACATACATTACCTTTCGGTATGATAGCAAAGTCTGATGTCCCGGCTGAACCAGTGAACATGAAAATATGAGCAGTTTTATGAAATAAAACGATAGGTAACATTGGCATGTATTCACGGTATGTTCTTTGATTTATTCATTAAAATTTATATATCTTTCTTTTTTTTTTTAATGAAAATTTCGAATTCATACAATTTCAATTTTGTAACTTTTGGGTTAGTGGTTACAAATTTCTGTATCAAAGTACGTGCAGGTACTTCTAAATGTCCCTACTACATGTACAGGTTCTGAAATCATAAAATGCATGCTTATATGATGTTAATGTTCGTATAGTTTTTCCCTGCTACATTTCATTTTGAGCACAATATGATATAGTATATTGTTAATTGCACTATATGGTAATTGATATTTGTAAGCTACATGCAATTTACGTTCGATATACACGAAGGATACCCAAACCCTATTTCTCATTCAAGAACGTGCAACATCAAAACATATAACAAAGAGCCGGTACTTTCGTTCCACTTTTGAAAGTTAATTTCTTAATAAATTCACACATCCAAAATGTGTTTTCTATCAGTTGATTAGATAAAGCACCGAACACATGAGTGTTTTAGCACAATAATTGTATTTTGCTTGAGACAATGTACTTCCAAGTAAGTTAAAAAGCGGTATACATAAGATACAGAATTGCATCCAAAATGCTGTCTAGAATTGTACTACCAGCATTTAGGATTTTTGTTTTGCATATGAAAAGTGAAGAAATGGGTAAATAGATGCATATATTAGATGACGTCATTCTAGCCATTATTTTAGGTGACTACATCAAATAATTTCTGATATTACTGTTAAAGACGAAAGAGCATTAAAGAGTAAGGTCAATATGTGAGAAAGTGGTGAGTAATTCTGAATTAAGAAAGAAGAGAAACCAAATACGTATTACAACTCTCTCCAACAAAGATTTCTACTTTAGATGAACATGGTTACTTTTACCAGCACCGTTTGATATGTTCATGAAACTTCCTCATTCCTAAAAAGTAGAAATCTTTGTTTGAAAACATAAATAATTCTATATAAATAAATAAGACTGGTCAACAGTCTTCTATCCATGCAACTTAGCAACCAAATCACTTGGACAAATACGTCTGGCTACCTGTTGTCAATGGCTCATTTGCATAACCCTCTAAAACAAAGAGAAAATTACAAATCAGCATTAGTTAGCTGCATAGTGACGCTTTGAGTTCATCATCATTTATCGCATTAAGCACTAGTATATCCCTCAGTAAATTGTTATGATTTACGGTATTGAACTGCATGAATCGCAAATTCCAGTGAAAAACCCTGGAGAATGAAGCACGTTCGTCCATTAAATAATGCATTCAAGAATGGATGGTCATGCAATGATGTATACGTAAATGAATTTCATATATATAGACATGCAACACAACTGGACAATACAGATCAATAGCCTGGGAGAACAAAAGGGTAAAGGGTTACTCTAACTTTGATTTATCTTCTTTTTTTTCATTATATGAATGAATGCTGAAAACAAAGACAATTTCAGTGCGGCATTGTACAAAAGTAACGGGCAGCGATAAAGGGCTAAATGTTGGATAGTTACAGGCATTGTACAAAAGTAACAGGCAGCGATAAAGGGCTAAATGTTGGATAGTTACAGTTCGATCTGATATCGATGTATTCACAAAATATCAAGGAAATTGTTGTTTCCTGGACATAAAACGCCGACAGGAAGAAAACTTAATTTGATTCAAAATCCACACTCTTGATATCGGCCAGAGGCATGGTAAAACGGCATAGTCAAAAGATTTACATTTGATTAACGACACACGTCAATTTAAAATGAACAGAGGAAATCGACACAAAGCTGGGAAATACGTGCACTCTAGAGATATTTCCCCTAAGCTCTACCAAACTTTCCATAAAAGATAATTTTCATTTCAGTTGAAAACCAAATAGTAATTACGGACACTTCTGCCATTTTCACATGTCGACCCATGAAAAAAACAGGATGTGCTTCAGCTTGTAAAAAATCACGTCCGAAAACATTGAGAAAGAACGTGACCTTTTATCTTGACCTAATGATTGACCTTTACCTAACCTATATACATGTATAATATCTCTGTAGACAGCAGTACATACCGACAATCTGATAAACCAGATCATTGTTCTAATCAAAGATCTGGTTTTAATCTGATTGTACAATCCGACGGATCAAAAATAACACGCCTCCGGTTTCCTGTCACTGAGGCAAAACAGTCAAATTCGTTCTAGTGTCTAACTTTTTTTTTCTATTAATGAGTTTGAAAATGGGAAATAACCCCAACTTACCCAAGGAAATCCCAACCATTCCGTTTTCGACAGCTTCCTCTTTCTTCATGCAGGGTCTCTTGTCAATCAGATATGCTCCTAGAATGAGTGCTGGGAACATTAGGAACGTGATGATGGCCTCGGCAAGATCCACCACTCCAGGGGAAATCACCAGGATAACAAGCGACAACCAGACGTAGGCCCAAATACAGCTGAATGTCGTTAAACCGAATACTCGCATATTGGCGATTCTTCGCGTCTCCCCATCTGGGATAGAGACTATACATATAGCTGATATCACTAAAAGATTAAAGGCCGCTGAACCAACAATAGTACCAGGGCCCAATTCTCCGCTTTCAAACTTTCTGCCGACGATTTCAATGACTGATAGCAAGATCTCAGGAGCGCTGGTACCGAGCGCCAACAGACTTAAATTCGCTACTGTGTCGTTCCATACTTTCACTTCAATCATTCTAAATCCGTCCGCTTCATTCTGATCGGGAATTCTCACCTTCGCGGTTTTAGATGTGATTTTTTCAATAGCACACATAAAAACGTCGGCGATCAGGGCTACTCCAAGAAAGCACCATAACATTGCAACTAAGTACAAAAAGATTCTAGTTCCTTTAGACCACGTATATTCATTAATTATGGGCAACAACAGAGCATCTGAACAGGTGTAGTTATCCAAATTAATGTCAGCACAATTCGGAGCAACCACGGGTGTCATGGTGGTATTATTCGCCATCTTTCTAGGCTCTTTATTTCTTCTTTACTGAAAGAACAAAAATACCGGAAATTGTACATTTCAAAGCACGATACATGCATAAAAAGGAAAGAAAGTAAAGTGCACCAATATTCCTGCAATCTTTCCCCTATGGAGCAGATGGAGGGTGGAGAAGAGTAACATATTTTTTCCTGACTAAATATGGGTGTGAGATTGAAATTTTTTAATCGAGGTAGAAAGATTCGCAGCCTGTGACGAGGCTTTGCCAAGTCTCCTCCCAGAGGTAGAATTTCTACAGTACGAGGGCTTCTGCCCCGAGGTAAGAACTACCAAAGGTCAACAGTTTTAAACTTTTTACTAAGGGGCTGTCAATATGACTATTGCCAGAATATACATTTAATAACTGCTTTGATATAATACTTAAAAAATCCTAGCTAGTCGCCATGTTTCAACATTTCTGGCAGACGATAATGAAACAAGATGATGGAGACGCATGAAACGGGTTTGGATGAAGAGCATAACAGATACGACTGTCTGCCCTACGACAATGGTCCAGGTAGCGTGTTTTCTTAGAATACAGGGTGAATAGTTATTTTATAGTATAAATCTCTTATAGGAGGAAAATTATTTGATGTATAATAAAACAAAGTCTCAAAATTGCTGTCTTACGTGGGTAATGTCGATCTCACAATGAAAATTGTATTACTACTGTTCCAGAAACAGCGCGCCACTTCGCTTGATAGAGTTTGCAGATTTGCCATATGGCTTCAATAATGACCAAGTGATTGTGATTAGTCCTGAGAACAAAAGTTAAATGTTTCATTGAAATCTATGAAAAATATCTGCACGTTCGATCAAGTTAAGATTGAATGTATGTGTTTTCCTATATGCTAGCAGTTGAGATGCAATTTTTACCACGAGTATACCGAAGTTATTGTGCAGAATGTAAAGGCAAAGATAACGAACAGTGATCAATCTCGTAAGTCCCAAACAGAATACAAACAAGTAATGAACCATTCATTATGACAACGTCAAAGCGCACGTTTGGTGAGCAGTTACCTGAACAAAGCCGCGTGCCCCTGAGCCAGTCGTAGGGACTTCCCTGTGACTCAACTGTAGTCACTGTTACTTCTTCGAAACGCTTTGCTGTCCAAACACTTCATTTTTTTTTTGGTCATTACTTTAAAGCTACCGCACAACGCTGGGACATAGAGTTGGTGCTTATTTCCCAAAAGACAAAATCATAATATATCCTGAAAGTAATCTACAACATCAAATACGAACCGTCTATATTCTATACTTTGTATCTCTTCGTCGATTTCCGAAATGTCCTGGGACTCTGCTTGTGTTACGATATGATTTATGGGTGGCATACAATCGATAAATACTATTGTTCTTAGAGAAAACCTAAATGTCATGATCGACTCTGCTGGACTCTTGTATAGCCAGTACATTCGCCAATGAATGTTCCTTAAACCATACCGGACTTTGGAGATCGATATACGATCGCTTACAGCCAGCATGGGTACATGTAACTGACGTCATCTTGCCAGTACAGAACAGAACAGAATGTTTATTTCTAATTCAGAGTCCAAAACAGACAAAGTGAGTTCATAACAACATTAAGAGAACAGTTATGCCAAAAAAGTACAAAAAACCACAACTTTTTGAAGTGTGATGACAAGTAAACATCGTGGGTGGTGGAGGTAATGCAAGTTTTATGTCTATAATGTTTAGGCATGCAAGCAGTTATGATCAAAATTTAGAATCTGTACACGATTAGATTGTTTGATATGTACAGATAGATCACCGTGCACACCCACGCCACATTCACGTTATCACTGTGTCTACAGAAAGAACCCGTTTGCTATCGTCATATTTCGTATGATTACAATACAGTGAATTCCCGATCCATGTCACACTCTGATGGATGAGAGGGGTTTATTAAGGTGCCGCCTAAGTCAAACCACTTTTGCAACATACCAGTATCGCATGCTCTACATAACAATGTTTTTCTTTATTTCATTGAGCACTAAAAACAATTCAGCCGGCTGATCCTGATTCCAGAGTTGTAACTGCTACCTGAAATCTCAACAATGTCCACATTTTCTAGATATAAAACGACTTTTCTTTTAACATACACCAATGAAACTTATCGTTTTTTCCCCCTTTTTGTTTACGTTGAAGGAAAAAAAAGTGTTTTTGTTCTGGGCTAAAACAAAGCAAGTTTGACTTATAGGCGGAACGTTAGTGATTTATTTCAAAACGTCGTCATAGCCATGATACTATTAGTGTAACATTATATTAATGAGGCCCACATTAGTACGCGGTCCGTCGGTTTTTGTGAATCATTTACCTTAAGCTAATATTGTTATGTCTACCAGCCGCGGGTAATTCATCTGCATGGAAACAATGTCACAATGTCCAGATGTTTCCAGTGGAAGTCCCCAATAGAGATTTGCATGACTATTTTTAATATATGGACCCGCGCTGTAAATAAAAAGTTTAAACGCACGACAAATTCAATTTTGACGAATGCTATTCTTTTCATCTCGTTTCACAATTCGTTGATTTTCTTATCATTTAATTTTATTTCACGTGATCACCTAGCGCCGATTCTCACCTTTTAAGAATTGAGGTGATTTTTCGATCAACGTACCTGAACAACAAGTAAAGTCTAATGAACATTATTTTGTTGTTGTAATATAAAATTAAATGATAAGAGGGTGAAGGTTATCACCGAAATTTTAGACGGTAAAACTTTTCATCGCTTCGCGCATTGATGAGTTTTACCGTCTAAAATTCGGTGATACCTGCATCACCCGAAAAAATATAAGATTCATTTCTTATTTTCTTTTTTCCAAGTTATGACCTTGTAAAAAAAAATATACAAAGCACCACTGCAAAGGAAACTTCCTGTCGTTCTTCCTTGCTGTATACTTCATAGCACGTACAATCAATGGCTTAATTGTAGTATACGTGCGCTACCATGGTTGTAAAACAAGAGCGTTTAGCAAAAATGGCTTAGGAACATGCAATTGAATATAGGAAAGTAAATTCTCGCAAATGCTTAGTATTTCTTGAAGAAATCGATCGTATTGGGCAGATATAAGCCCCAAAAGGCGGGGTGAACTAGATCTTACTGGTACACTCCACTCGTGTCCATGGCAAATAATAGAAAAGAAAACAAAATACAGACCGGTCTCTCTCCGTAAATATTTCAATATTTTACAAGTACCTCTAATTGTTAGCGTATTACCGCTATTTAGTTATCCTTTTTGTGCAGAGCTTTGTTTTAATCGATTGTCTTGCAAAACGATGATGCAGGAAAAGCGCAATTATAGTCTGAAGACAGATATTTTCCGCTGTTTCAAAATACAATATCTTGTTTTGTAGATAATGTAAATCGATCAAAATAAAACACAATATGACTGTTGATTTGACAACTTCGTGACGACAATTAAGGCAACATGTGCCGCTAATCGAGTTTTAAAACGATGTGTTCCCGAGGGAATTGCACTCTACAATTTTAAGCAGCTGAACTAATTGCAATCATTACACTGGTAATACGACATCCCAAGAGGTAATTAACAAGACCTACACCACAGGTGACCATTCCAGGTGTACGACTTGTTCTCATGCACGCGATCAAGGCGGCCACGCCTGTGTAGAAGTACGTGATCCTTTGGTTACCTCACCTCTAAGTTTCCAAGAGAGTTGAACTTTTAAGGGTTATACAGGTATTTACTTTGTTTGCCTTGTTTGTTTACCATCCTAACCTAATAAAGATTCATTTTGTTTTACTTATTACATGCATATTTAGATAATGCCTTCGTGTATACTATGGGGGTGATATATGATATATACTAAACATACTGATCCCATTACACAACACAACACGCGAAGTGTTTACAATTCCTGTTGTTCTTGAAAGCATTATGTAAGGATCAAATCGTGGACAAACATTACATGGCCGAAATTTAAAACCTTGAAAGATATCAACAAAAATAGACACCAAATTGGACATAGCACAATTAATATGTAGTTCAAGGTCTTGTAGTATAAATTGCAGTAATAGTTTTTTCACTCCATTGCACTGCAAAAGGCGTGGTCGATTGAATCTGGAATGCGACATGAATCATGTATTGAGGGATACAATTTTGCACGAATGCACGCACAGAGAGAGAGAGAGAGAGAGAGAGAGAGCAGAAAAGTTACAGAAGATAAATGAAAACCCTTAACGGTCCGTTTTAGCTCGACGCTCATTAAAAATGTTTACTGTGACATTGGGACATAAAAAGTGGACAGCAGGAAAAACAAAATAACAATTTACACTCGGGACATTCATCCAGGGGCGTGGTAGGATGCATGAAATGTGTATTTTCTGTTTTCGGATCGACGCTCATTAAATCGAAAGAGGAAACATATTACATGACATGTATTACACAGTGGAGCATTAACTCTCTCTCTCTCTCTCTCTCTCTCTCTCTCTCTCTCTCTCTCTCTCTCTCTCTCTCCACAGATATAGGATATGGTTTACAATGTTGCAGTACAGCTACAATTCATATCCAGGTCAACTAAAAATAACAAACAAATATTGGGATTTCTAAAATATTTCACGCACATCTGTGAAGCAGCTACATGTAACAAATCTCCAGGCTCTAATCAAAATGCTTTTATAACTTACCTGCAGAAAGTCAGTAGTCCGTTTGTTTTCACTTATTGCAAATATTTCACTTCTAAAAACTTCCCTGTTCTATCGGATCAGTGGATACACCACTAGCCTATCCATTCATGAAAACTACTCAATCTTTGCTACTCGAAGAGGGGCGTGGTCTTGATTCTCGCCGACGCAAACGTCAACGATATATCGTGCGGGGGAAGATTTTTACTTATCAGTGCATAATTCGGAGATGAGTAAGACCATACCTTTCAAACTTTAAATCCTGTCCATTGGACGAACTAGTGTATCCGTATGAGCAGCGAGGGCGTCAGGCTGCGAGTGAGTCGGTCTACAAAAGGTGACAGTCTGTTTGATCAACAGATCAATCATGCCTGGGGGAGGCATAAAATAATTCCATTTTATGACAAAACAGCGTGATGCTGCTACCAAGTATATAGTTATTTTACTGGGGGGTTATGAACTGGACAGACTAGCTTATATATTGTGGGTTAAATAAACCGGATCTGGAGAAGATAACATTTGAAGTATGTTAATTGTCGTCTAATTTCATATTCGTATGTAAATCGATCGACGTACTGATTGATGGATCATATAGTTTCTTTGGAAACACGTGTAAAAATCGATGACTTTTTCTGATGCCATTTGAATGTACATATTTTTCATATCGAGATGTTAACTAGCACTCCTACTTCTATTGAAATATTTGTAATTTAAAAAAAAAAACCTGTTATAAATTTTCTTTTGATGCATATACAAGAATTTCATGTTTATTTTCTATACTGGTAATTATAGACGTTTTAATTTGTCTGCCTTTAAAATCGCTTGGTATTTAATGCTAGAAAACACACTTGCATTTAGAAAATCCACTGCAGGGCCGCAGCCAGGAATTTCCATTGGGGTGCACCCGGGGGGGGGTGCACAAGGCAGTGAGGCGAGGAGTCTGGGGGCTAGCTGCTTTAGGCCCCAAGGGGGTCCAGGGCTGTCCCTGGTAGGGACTCCAGGGGGCCTGAAGCCCACCCCCCTCGGAAGCTGAGAGATTTTAGCAATTTGAAAAGTATCTTCTTAATATGACAAAAGCAAGGAGTCTGGGGGTTGCTTTAGGCCCCTAGCTGGTCTTGGGCTGGACCTGGCAGGGGATCTAGGGGACGAAGCCTCCTCGGAAGCTGAGAGGTTTTGGCAATTTTTTTTTAAATTGGGGGGTGGGTGTGGGTTATGGTCTTGCATTGTGCATGAATATGTATCAATGTAAGCGGTTAGGTGCGGCTTTTAAAACTCACTGAATTTGATTTTAGCCTACCAATCCAATACCTGTAACAATATCTGCAAGTTTCACATAATTCCTGTTATAAAAATGTAAAGGATTATGTTTGTTTTTTTTGAATTTCCAAGGTAAAACAATCTTTGAATTACTTTCCCTGGGTTTTCGGTATATACATGTATAAGACAACCCCTAGTGTAACTTGACGAACATGCTGGAAAATGTCGTTTATCTATCTTTTTTTATAGGACGTGTATTAGAACGGAATAAGATTATTTTGGATGAGAGAAAAAAATATCACCAAAATGAGCTACTAGCTGTCCCTTTAATGAGTCAAGATGGAGCACTGCAGCATGTCAAACATTTTTTTTTTTAGGTAACCGTGGTACTCTTTCGGGATACACCGCCTGAAATACTTGAAATCATGATATTCCAAAAGTTTTAAAATTTGTTCGAATCTAATTAAAATTAGACCTTCCATCCGCTCCCCGGTTTTGACGCGACGTATCAGTAAGAAAATATATGGCTCCAATCAGCCACGTACCTCACAATCACTTGACTCTACACTAATTAAGTGTTTCGGCGGTGTGATACGAGGTTATGATATTGAAATGATTGATTTGATTAATTGATTTTGTTTTTCTGCATGCAAATCCGCCTCATCAGGAGTCTATTTGCAGTCTACAAATCAATTATGCAGTTTTGAGGATGTGAGCATATCTCCCAAATTTTGGTTGCGTTTATATGACACGATAGGTAGAACAGAGAAAGTATCTTTTTCTTTCTGCAGGATGTGCCAATATTTCAAAAGCTTTTGCTTTATTTTTCGAATTCCAGGACTGTATTTGTTCCGGACGTTGTCACTTAGCCACAAGGGGGATAACCCCAATCAATAAATTCAATTTTTCTTTCAATAAGCGTTATCCAAACATCATATACATACTAAACGATAGCTGTGTACTCAAAATGACTTATTTCGAAGAAACATTAGTGATTCCCCTTATTGTATTTGTGGTAGTATAGGATAGTCAGTTACCATAACTTTTAAATATAGCCAAGACAGGGAAATGACACATTATCCGACGATTTAAACAGAAAAAAATATTTTCTTCTGTACCAAAGTACATCATAGATACATAGGTTTTTACCATATTTTCAAGATTTAATTGATTTTGAAAGTCTTTGTGTTGTATTTTAGTATACTGGAGAGGATTATTAAGTTGTAAGAACTAAACCTTTTGTATTTATTATACCATAAAATTTGTTCAAATCACAACTTCTTGAAGTATGTCTGACTCAAAGGATTCTCAAGTTACAGCCTGGACAAAACTATCGACAAAATCTCGTTGTGAGCAACGAATAGGTCTTTCGATCGATTTTGAAATGATGTGATCAATGTTTCGATCTAGCATTATGCCCTAATTATTTAATCAATGATTGATTAGCTGTCATGGACAGTTGCAGATCATCAAACATTTAAAAAAAAAAAGAAAAGACCGCATCAATAATGCTATTTAAAGATTTTTAAAATATTAAATGAGTAAAAAATCCTGAACCATTCTCTAGGGAAATTATCCCTACAACTTGATATTGTTGAATATCTACAACTTTCGTTGTACAATTTATAGCAAAAAGTTTTCAGTTTTCGACCCAAGTGTGATATATTTAGTTTTCGGGGCCAGCCCCTGATTTCCTTGATAGGTGACGCAAGACAAAATACAGTATGTTCAGCGTAACATTCTATATATAATTTGCATAATTTAGGAGATAGAGAGCATCTAAGTTTCGTACAATATTCCCCCATAAACCCGTATCCCTTATGTAAGCATTGATTATGTCCCCGGCAGCTGTTTTACACAATGTCGAATATGAAATTACTTTATTTGTATTTAACATTTTTAGCTCGCCGGGACGAAGTCCGGAGAGCTATTGTCATGACCCCGGTGTCGGCGTCAGCGTCACACTTTAAAGAAAAAACTTTAACCTGGGCTATATCTTTTGAACCAAGGGGGACAGAGCTTTGATATTTCACTTATAGATGCCTCATGATGAGATCTTTGTTTTGGTACCAAGACTTTTTGACCTAGTGACCTTGGACTTTGACCTCACTTTTCAAAAACTTTAACCTGGGCTATATCTTTTGAACTAAAGGGATAGGGCTTTGATATTTCATGTATAGATGCCTCATGATGAGACTTTTGTTTTGGTATCAAGACTTTGACCTAGTGACCTTGACCTTGGACTTTGACCTACTTTTCAATAACTTTAACCTGGGCTATCTTTAGAACCAGAGGGAATAGGGCTTTGACTTTCATGTAATCAGATGCGTCATGAATGAGATCTTTTATTTTTTGGTAAACTTAAGATTTTGACCCCAGTGACCTTGGACTTTGACCTACTTTTCAAAAACTCTTACCTTTTGGCTATATTCATTTGAACTATGGGATTAGAGCTTTAAATATTTCACATAATAGATGCCATCATCATCAGACTTTGTTGTTGATACCCCACGGACGTTTTGACCTAGTGAATTGACCTTACCACTTTTACTTACTTTTTCAAAAACTTTAACTAGGGGTTATATCTTTCGAACCAAGGATGAGAAGGCTTTGATTTAGCACATTTAAATGCCTCATGAAGAACCATGTGTTTTGGTACGAAGACTTTTGACCAAGTGAACATGGTTATTATTTTTGACCTACTTTTCAAACACTATTTGATATGGGCCAATATTTTTTCAAAATGAAAGAGGGTATGGGGCTTTGGCTTTCACATATTGGATGCTCTCTATTGGTAAACAATATTTTTGGAACCTAGTTATCCTTTGAAATAAATTTCCAACCCTGGGAGTTTTATCTTTTGAACAAAAGAGGGATTGTCTAAAGGGCTTTGATATTTCTAAAAAACAAATGTATCTTTTCAAGACATTTCATTCAACTACCAGAGCTTATTGATCCTGGACTTGGACTTTACCTAAAGGGGGGAATAGATTAGATAGTCCTGCTGCCCGGCGAGCTATTGTTGTCTTCTGACAACTCTTGTTAACGGGTTTTTTTGGGGGTTTTTGTTGTTGTTGTTTTTTTTGGTGTGTTTTAGGTATCCAGATAATACCTTTGACCCCCTCTTGACACTTTATTTGAAGGACTGACCCTTAAAACGTCGAATAGTACAACTTTTGTTCTACATGGACATTGTTTATCAAAATGTTTTCAGTTTTTAACAAATATTGGAAATGCAGTTTCGGGGATTATCCAGTGAATTCCGTAAATCGATCTTTAGAGCAACATTCTTACTAATTTATTATCGGTAACATTTTACAAAATATTTGGGGTTTAAGGCATAGAGAACGTCTAAGTTTCCTTCATTATTTCTTAACAAATTCCTTATTATGCAATCAATTATCATTTTACTGACATATCAGCAGTTGCAACACGTTGAAACGAACAACTCAGTTTCAATGATATAGGCTCAAATTCTTTATTCAGAAAATAATTTTGACTCCTTTTGACCCCTGTTTAAAACTTTATATCGTCGAATACGTCTTGTTATATCTACACATTTTGTATGTCCTTTCAAATCCTTTTTGCTTAAGAATATATTGACAAAAATGTGTTTTAAAAAATTGCAGTTGTTTTAGAAGCTTTACCGAGCTCTGACGTTTTCTACATTTATTTAAGAAATATAAATGTGACTAGATTACAGCAATGAAATCCCCTCTACAGTTCCTGAATTGAGTTCATATTTTGAATAGTCCGAAAACGCTTCTGGACAAACTGGCCCCCTAAATTTAGGAAATACGTCTTGAAACAACTTACATTATAATTGACGTAATCAATGGGGGAGGTGGGCTATCAAGTTAACATAAAGAGAATATCTATATTGCGTGATCTGATATTTACTTTGTAATTAATGATGTATCTATTCGCGAGGCTTGTCGAGCCAATCAATGATCCCCTTAAACTATCTTTTCCTGTCAATAAGTAGGTATAATATGGTGGTATATTTCTGCCACCACTTGTCAATTTGTCAGATCTTTATGTTGACTTATCATAAAACAACCACCGTGACTAGGAACTCAATATCTTGTTATTTAAANTGTCAATTTGTCAGATCTTTATATGTCGACTTATCATAAAACAACCACCATGACTAGGAACTCAATATCTTGTTATTTAAA
>CAJDSM010040143.1:1293-13287 GCA_903981925.1 Ostrea lurida
GGACCAACATCCTCACCTCAGTTCCAAGTCTTTTGCAAAATTTGTGACTTTTTTTTCGTTTTTTTTTTTTTTTTTTTTTTTTTTTTTTTTTTGATTTTTTTTTTTTTTTATGTTTTTTTTTTTTCCAAAGACAGGAATTAATTAAGCACAATCACAATGAGATTGTATATGCTAGACCTTTACATCATGCTAAAACAGTTACATTATTAAATGTTTATTTGTTTAATAATTGTTTGTTTTTCTTAATAATTGGTTCGAAATAAATTTCCAATTTCAACCAAATGTCGCTATTTTTCGCCAAATATGATGCCCTGCCCTGGATCAAGGGGGTAAAAAAATCCTGCTTGTTATCACTATGATCTTGAAGTGAGTGCTAGGCTTGCCCTATGAAAGGGATATCAAGTGTATAATCGACAATGCGTTCATTTTAATCTAGCGATCTAGGCTAGCAGCCTACACCTTGAACGAGCCCCTGAATCAATGGTTCGGCACAGATGACTTTAACGAAATTTGACATTCACGATAACAAGATATATCTACACAATGGTAACACCTGACAGTGATCAGCACCTACCTTGTTGACGTACTCGATGGTGATTGGCGGAAGTAGACTTTATCCGCCAGCCCTTTAGACGTCTGCCAGGTGGCAATGTTGGATTGATGAGAATGGTTTGAATGCGCTCTCTCCTTCAGTGCTCAGCTGCCTTCTGACCCGAGTAAATCAAACTCCCCGGCCTGCCTCTATAGACAAGCCCTCCTGACCCTAGCACCACACCTTCCTGGGTCTACAGTTGATAGGGGGCACATGGACTGGGGTCGCTGGCAAGTCATGTACAGCTTTTCTTTACGGGTAGGACTGCAAAGTAAAGAATTACAGACTTATTTACTTAACAGATGCAGAAAACTTCAGAAGCAGTCATCTGTTTGGTATCGAAAATAAGAACGAAACACTGTCCATCTAAAGGATCACACACTAGTGTCTACTGAAAAAGGATGTGGTTTGTAGATCCTATATTTTTGTCAATAGTGCAACTCCATCAGAGGGAGACCGACGACCAGCCGACAAAGTGACCAATGTGTCGGCCCCCCTCCATGTATTGGCAGACAACACTAATAAAACAGCAGAATACCTATAATGCAAATCCCTAGCCTATGTACAGTATTAACCTGGCCGTTCCTCGTTTGTGTAGGATAACTTGATTTAAGAAAACGTCAAATTAGGCACTCCAAGTCCCGGTGGGCCCTCCCATGTGCTCAGAGATGAGAAAACTGAGTTACTGCAAGGAAATACTAAAGTTATAATCAATGTTATACTTCTAGTAAACACAAAACCAAATACATAAAAAAATAAACTCCCTTTCCTTCAAGTAACTATTGTCCAGACATCGGTTCACTTTTTTCCCAATCCTCGTTTCATGGTGGCCTCATGTAGCATAGGCCATAGAGAGTCATAATGACAAATGTTAACATGGGGCACCTTTGATATATTTTTTTTTTGGATTTTCTTTATCAAGCATACTGAGATTGGTTTAGTGTGCCCTGTACAATGCTGTCGTTGGTTTTGTGCGTTGGCATTGCGTGAATAGATCTGCTCCAACCCTCGGGTAAAGTACTTAGCGTTCTAAAGCAAAATCATGTGGTTCTGTGTTGTAATATAGCATCTCATGGTATCTTATATGTACATGGCAAAGTTATGGCCCCTGTTCCCAAACCTAAAAGAATTTAGAATATTTAGAAATCGAGATTTTTACAGTAAGACATGGTGATCCCTACAAGTTATTCAATACATTACACAATTTAACCACTGTGTCTGCATGACCCTTGGTAGACTCTTAATATACTGTTTGGCCTTCATGATGGGTTCCATACTCAGTATGACCTTTATGGTTTGGGTCCTCCATACAACTGTATACTTGAACCTTTGCAGATGAGATGACCTCGCGACACCACATATACCCCTTGTGGATTGGAATTTCTTAAAGGGACTGACCGCTATCACGATTGCGTCTCAATTTTTTTTTAGATCTTAATAATCTTATCTATGTGTATAAATTTAAATGTGTGACTGCTGCATAAATTATATTTAAATTATAAGTACTAGCAATTCATATTTTTTTGTTTAAATTCCTCACTTGATACAACCGCTATATTTGGGGTGGCAGTTCTGTGGCGGAAATCCGGGCTTCTGACTCTGCAAATTATAACTTCTTTGCCAATCCTGCGAACACGTAAATATCATGATTAAAATGTTCATGTTTACTCTATCTTGTCGTTCTTTTCCTGCTGCGGAAACTGCCACGCAATGTTCGCGTAACCTGTCATCCCAATGAAAGCGTTGTTCCAGTGATAAAAGGACTCTGAGTCTGTTTACATAACCAAAGAGTTACGGCTAAAATTGCTCTAAGCCTTGCATTCGGAAATGCCAATAATTTAAATGTAGACTTTAAATAATTATGTCTTCAATGTTAACATGAAAATTAAAATTCTTTTGATAAAAACTGTGGTCAGGTCTTTAATCATTGTCGCGACCCTATTGGGATTGGACATATAACAATCAAATGTCAATCTTGGTTAGATGACCATCAGAGTACCTACTTCTTTTGTAGTTTTTGCCCTATGGCAATGAGAGGAGTTGAATCCTATGACAGATTCCAAAGACTGGCTTGCAATTAGGCCTCATTCACCACCCTCCTCAGGTTGGCTGACAGTGGTCTTGCACATTTGGGGGTCCCCTGGTGCCATTACTGATGAATGAGCCCATCGATATGCTGTCAATTCAAAATGTGGAAAATTTATATACGCTTTCAGTCAAGCTTTGAAAATAACATCCAAAGATATCAACAGGTTAGTGCAGTGAAAATCGATGCAGAGGAGGGATGGCACATTTTGTTTGGTGATGGATGACAATGTTGGTTACCATTCAGGAGAAATCTTGAAGTTTTATTCTATAAAGGGTGGCGGGCTTGTCTCAAAAATAATGAGGCTGGCTGGAGCAGCGGTTGAATTTGATTGATTTTGTACATGCTTCAGAGATAAGATGCGAAGGCATTTTATTTGACCCATTTGTAAAGAGGGGAAGATAACTCCTTACAGTATATAACTTCCGCATATAAGTCGTTTTTGGAGTAAAAATAGTCGATCCTAGAAGTTATGTTCCGGACTGTATGATGCGCGTACTAATGCTACAAGATAGTTTGTTCTGCCCATACAAGAGGCGATATTTGAATGTGGTCAATTGGACGTAATTTAATATTAGTCAGTAGCAAACAAAGAAGCGCGATACCTTTTATAAACATGTGAAAATAGCGAACAGTGATCAATTTAGTAACCCTTATAACAAATAAACAAATTACCGGTAACATTAATTACAATATACAGGTACCAAAAAAAAACACAATTCTGCTAGAAAGTGGATTTAAGAATGGCAGACAATTTGACAAAAATCCAATCCGATTTATATGCGGGTCAATGTTAATTCTTCAAATTTATCCAAAAGAAGTGTTCCGACTATAACGCGGGGTCGACCTATATGCGAGTATATACGGTAGCGATCTCATTACAACACACAGTTAGAAATTGTGGCTTACTATCACTAGAGATGTCGTGATCCCATGGCACTACTTTGACCCTTGCTCCTCTCTGACAAAGGCACCTGATTTGATTGAATTTGATCCCACAGTCCACAGCTAATATGGTCAGCTCTCCTGCCGGATTGTATACCACAGGTTCCTACAGAATACATAAACATTTAGAATAAATCACATTCACAGGGCTCCACCACAGGATAGAAATGCACACTTCATGGCTTTCTGTGTTGACACTGTACATTCCTAAAGAACATTAAATTGTACAGATTTGAAATCTTCATTCAATACAGCAGAATATATATTTGTATGTTTATGGGTGAAAACCTTTTTGGTCAAGTTCTTTTTATTAAAAACCTCTTCATTGTCATTGGGATGTTGAAATTTATCACCGAGATACTGAATCTCAATATGTCACAGTTGGCGATTTTTTGATTAGGGGATCGAATTTGTGCATTACTAGCAAAACAGCCAAGATATTCAGTAAAAAAGAAAATATATTATACTATTCTGACTTTTTTTCTGAAAAGCAAAAATACTCTCCCGAGAGTAAATACTCTGTGGTAAAAATCACCTAAGGCTTTGTATACCTCTTTCATGTTCTGTGTATTCAAACTCGAATGAAAAATGCAAGCTAATTTTTTTTTTTTAAACAAATTTTTTGGGAGGGGAAAACGCCAAATTTTTTTTCCCAAAATGGGCCTTAAAAAATCACTGGTTATAATTAAATAAAATATCAATAGTAATGTATATAACCCTCCCTAACACTCTCTCCACTAAACACACCAACTCAAAAGTCCCAGCACAAGTCTTATAACTTCTACCAGTCGTGGTGGCTCTGTGGTAGAGCTCTCGCCTCGTGATTGGGAGGTCACGAGTTTGAGCACTGCGATAGGAACGGCCACATCAAACCTATGATATTAAAATAGGTAGTGATTGCTCCATCGCCAAGAGCTCGGCATTTAGAAGTGAGAATCACAGGTCTTTCTGATATGACCTTAAAAACAGAGGTCCAGTGTCGCCAACAGAATTTTCTTTACATATCAGCAACCCTTACAATCATACTGCGGACCCCCCCCCCCTCCAACTTTTGGATTTGCAATACAATCATATAGACTTATTTAATAGCAGTTTTTGAATTAACAAGTCCCCTTGCTACACTTGTATTATTTTAAGTTGCTATTACTTGTCTAGTTTCATAGATTGTGGGCAATACCAATAATGGACACAACGCTTGTATCTTCTTGTCTTTTGTTTGATTGGGTTTAGTCTTTATCAAAGAACATAAATAGCAAGAAAAGGGGCAGGATACATAAATTTTCCACAATTTTCAGTTAACCAGCCACCATTCTAATCCATTTACTTCAGTCCAACAGCCAGTCAGATCTGCAGTATTTCACTGTATGCAATGACTATATTTCAAACCACACAATCAAACGTATGGTCAATATACAAGAACATGCTTATATTTGACAACAAAAGATTCTTCAATAAACATGATATTTTCACTGTCCCACAAAGTTAACAATGCCTTGATGTATACTGTCTCCTTCTGTTTTGACACTTTCTATCACAGGTGAATTCACCACACCTGCAATTAGACAGTGCCAATACAGACTGATCCAAGATCTATTGGGTCCTCCTGAAGCAAGTGGTCTCTGGTCCTGCATTTGTCACGTCATCGGTTCACTGAAAAGTACATTCAAACCATGGGACTGAATCAACTCACTTTTAAAGAGACTTCAGCCACCAGATTTATTGTATTTGGGTCCAACAATGGAATACTGGAACTTTCTGTTCCCTCAATGACAATCTATAAAAAAAAAAAAAAAAAATTGTGTACATGTAAACAGAATAATGCATGTTGCTCTTCAAACTGATATAAATCAAAAAGACAAAATTGAGATGAAAATTAGGAAAAATTTAATCATTTTTAAAAAAGATTTCTAAAAACTATAACTGATACAGTTTTCTAACATTTTAGTATACTTTCAATTTCCTGCTTTTCTTGGTTTAGAAAAATGGAAATTTCCAGGAAAGACATGACCGAAGCATAGACCAAGTCAGATTTTATCAAAGGAAGTTAGTATTAGTCTCAAGTGGAAGTGGTAACTAAATCATCAGAACTTAAGGGCTTCAAGATTCTGTTTGAGTCCAGTGATTCTGAATATTTTCCTGGTTCTTAATATTATCCAAAATTGAAGTAAAAATTAATCCTTTATTCCTGTAAAGAGACTTCTGTCATGTTCAATCTCAAACCCACCTCCTGGTGATTTTCTACCTGTCCATTGCCAAGATGATCAGGGGGCATGGGCACCTCACAGTTTACGGATCTATCTTTAGTTTACAAATATCAAAACAGTGACTTCCTGTTTTTACTTTATCAGGGCTGTCACAGCATACTTTGTGACTGGGACCGGGTCCCTTAAGATAGGGGAAAAGAAGCGTCATTTTCTTGTATATCAAATTGGGATTTTCAAGGAAATAAATTATAACATAGAAATGGAACTTTTCTTAAAATCATGTTAATAAAAGCTGCAATAAGTAACTCCAGGGAATAAAATGCTCATAAATGTCTGATAATTTATTGATACAATAAGCAGGGATTTATCAAGGTTCTTTTTACTACCGGTAAAGGGTACCTTTCCCCTATGACAACCAAGAAAAATTTCCCCTTCCACAGGGTTAAATCCCCTCTGATTTGTAGAAACACACAAAATTATATGGAGATTTTTACAAAAATCAGTTTGATACATGAATATTCTAAAATATTTTTCTATTATCATAAAGTTTTACAAACAATAGAAAAGGATCGGTACAATATAAATTGATATGCCTTTTTCATGTCATATATACTTAGTGTCGATTCTCCACCCCTTCCCTGGAAGCTCAAAAATTCCCCTTCAATATGAAATGGGTAGTAGGATCTAAAGCTGGATAAATCCCTGCAAAAGGATTATATATGTACGTTATGAAACATTTAATGGAGACAATCTGCCAAATACATTAACATAAATTTGTGTTTTTCTTCTTTACTTCATTGATGGTTGGTTGATTCAATGAATTGGGAATTTTCACTTGCAGATTAGGAAAAAAAAGGAACCCTTTATAGGGTGGGGAATGGGACCGAATTTCGGACCCAAATCAGGTCTATTGACGGCCCTGTTTATAGGAATGCAACATTTTTGTAAGCTCAAATGTGCCCTTTCAAAACCTAAACGTGTAACGATCAGACATTTTTTTTTTTTGGTCGTCACACTGACGGATTTGTAGAATACCGAACACAATAAACGCTACCAACTGCAAGTACAAGCTTCAAGTACAAAGTCACACACTCAGACCTGAGCAGCTCTTTTATACTAGATCTGAATACCACCACTAAATTACACTGCCCCACACTACTTTGGTCAGTTACCTTTCCAATCATTGTCCCCTTCTCCCGAATCTTTTTAGTCAGTTCTCTGGTGTCCAGACCTGAAACATATAAATGAGAAATTAAGTCAAATGAGAGCTCAAACACCACACCTTGGAAAATATCTTTTATTCCATGACTTTTAAGTTTACACATTTTCCTTGATATTTCACATCAAGGACACTAACACAACTTTACCATACAATCCTGGAATGTTGAATTCACTGAGCCATTTAGAGAGGGACTTGATGGCACCCCAATGACTGTATTTCTCTGTGACATCTCCCACAATGAGTCCAGCGGCATGGATCTCTGTCGACTCGAACCACTCCACCAGTCCAAACTCATCCTTCTCTACTGCAGGTATCCCATAATTCCCTATCAGAGGGTAGGTCAGGATCAAAATCTGCTTCCTGTATGAAGGGTCAGTCAAGGACTCGGGATACCCCACCATTCCTGTCTGAAATACTAGAAAGGACAAACAGTGTGAACATGTTGTCTATAGGGCTTATCACTAGTCTTTCAATTTCTATGGGGGGTTTCTCTCACCAGTGAGCTATAATTAGAACACTGCCACATGTGGAGGTTCACTAGAATTGAAATATTGATGAAAAGAGGCATTTTTTTTTTTAATATAAACACGCGGTCAAGTGACTTGAATGAGTAGGCCTACAGTATTATTTCATCTTTACACAATTTACGACCAAATTCGTAAAATAACAATGCATGAAATTCGTTGTAATGCGAGAATAGCTGGTTTCAATTTAAAATACTTGTGCGCAATTAATTTAATGCGGGCTTGTTTTCCAGGGGAACAATTGGGGAATTCATTTAGTTGAGTTTTTTGGTATTACTGTTAAATATTTATCAAACCATATTTACCTATTTCTCCTGGAACACTAGTATGTGCCCCAAACACCTGACCCATAAATCGTGTCCCGTCCTCCAACTCTAGCCACCCTGTAGTCGACCCCATATTTCCTCTCCAAAAACGTGGTCGCTCGATCCTCCCAACTTTAACGATGGTTCAGCTGCCGTTAAAGAAACGTGTCAGTTAGTGCATTTTACAAAACTCGCGATTAATGTTGTTGTTATTACTAAACTACATAAATTTGCGAAATATGGCCGGTAATACAGCTAAAATTTCTCATATCGATATCCATCTCCACTTGTGTTTCACCGCCATTTTCTGATTTCGCACGCGTGTTCTAGGAAGGATAACTCTATAAGATCACGTGACATACTGAATCCGGTTCAAGGACCTCTAGCTTTTTTTTTTTTAACAGATACGCACGTAACGACAAAGGGGGAGGGGTGATTCTATTATCTTTTTCTTTTAACTATATATTTTCCCGTTATATCTTTAATTACATACGAAGTTTGATTCAACGGGTGCTTAAGGGGCTTAACCCCCCCCCCCCTTTAAACCCGTTTTAATGGCAATAATAGCCAATATAGAGGCGGATCCAGCGATTTGGAAAAAATGGGATCGCATCAGATCATGTCCAATAAATCGATTGAAATAAATACATGTATCATTCAGTGCTAGTTGATCCAAGCTCTCAACCTCTCAACCTGATCCTGCGCTTGTTTCATATTCTGTATGCATTTCCTATTTCAAAGCACAGTCCCCTGGATGTTCTCCTGCTAGGCACTTTAATTACTAGCATAATTTTAATTTATCTAAGTATTTTTTTTTTTATTTTTTTTTTCTGTGATATCATTGAGTAGGCGCCTTATGACTGATCACCACAGCGAGTACCACAGGCATCTAAAATATAGTATATTATTATATATTTAAAAATGTTTTGCCTGAATGTACTCACGTCATTAATAACAGTTAGTACACAGGAATACATTTTCCCCCTTATTATGTTTAGTGCTTGTCCCGGGTGCCTGTGCCTCGCCTGGATTTATATTTATAATTCGCTATTTGTTGCTGTTTGAACAGTTAGAGTTGTCTTTCTTTTCCTAAGATCCAGCGCAAGCTCTTGAAAGAAAAATCGAGTCAGTAGATACTAAGTTTTTTTAACCGGGGCTCCAACAAAACCTACGCCCTTGTGCCTTATAAATCTGGATTCCAGTAAAAGAAGAACAACCTCTAATTGTGCGCAGTTGTGCACTTAGAGTGTATTTTTTTTTTTCCATTTTTTTTTTTTTTTTAATTCAAATAACGACTTTTTAGACATGTATCATAATTGTTTTCTTGTTATGATTGCAAAAAAAAAAACTGATGCACTTTGCAAAATTATAATGAAAATGTTCAGCAATCAAATTTGAGCGAACTAGAGACGATCCAAATCGGTGGATTCTAAACAGATTTGCATTGAGGAAATGGTGCTTAAAATGTTATACTGTGTTTTACATGCCACAAACAGTGGCAGATCCAGGATTTGTCGAAAGAGGGGGGGGGGATCCTTTGAAAAGGGGGACCTGCTATATGTGCATGCGCACATAATATGACATAAGATGAACTGAAACAGCTTGAAATTTAAAATGAAGCTAATTTTACCTATGATATACGATATAACATAATTTGGGACGGCTTAATTCAACTTTATTGAAAGTGACGCTCCTATTCCAGTTTGTTGTTACTGAAATATCGCCCTGCATCATATAAATTATTCCTTATTATGTTATCAAATGACATCAAATCCGTTTTTCTAAATTTAAAAGTTAAAAGAAACGAAACTCAAGTATACTCTCTACTAATTTTTATAAGGTATAAAGTGAGTCAAGGACAGTTTATACTCTTCTCCAAAAAGGTGAAGATAATAATGCAACGAACAGTGATCTGTCTCATAAATCCTAGAATGCCGACTATTTAGATGTTTTTTCGTATGTTCACGAAATTTAAGCACAGGTCCACACGATTAAGTCAATCTAATGCTTGTATTATCCAGAGGGAAAAGACACAATATTTAAAAAAGATCTTTTACTATTTATGGTTCACATTTACGGAACAATATACCAGAATTTTAAAATCTACCCAACATTTGGAAACGTTTAAATCCGCTTATTCTTAGACACTTTTTTTACCCTAGAAATTAAAATTACAGATCTGTTACTTATTGTTTTACCCTAAAAATTAAAAATCATAGACTTATTTTATTTTGATGTATGTGAGATATTTATGTATATACATATACCTTCATTTACTTATAATTGTATTATATTACTGTCTGTATACATGTTCTCTCAGGGACCACAGTAACTATTCTTGAACTATTTGTGGCTATCCTGGGTAAATAAAGGATATTATTATAGTTGGGCAAAGACATACCAGATGTAGGATCAGGTGCTAAGGAGGGAAAACGTTATACTAATTTTGGTGCACCGTATGTGACACATTTCGAAAAATAATTTCTTATCAGCGATGCTTGAAGCCTAAATGTTTGGAAAACCAAGACAAAAAAAAAAGGGGGGGGGGGTTATAGAAAAAATCTAAATCTCAAGTCAATAGCCAATAAAGAAGAAGAGCTTTGCATGAGGGAATTATTCCCACGTTTCAAAAATTTCTAGTGTTTCGTGATGTTATATGGAATTATATTTCTTATCAAATCGAGATCTTTAATAAGATACCGACTACTAGTACTAGTATCCAGGGGACGGACCATGCATACACCACAAGTGATAATAATCTGATATCCACCCCAATCTGGGAGTATTATAATATGTGATACTAATTTTGATCCACCGCATCTGACACATTTCAAAAAAAAGTTTCTCATCAGCGATGCTTGAAGCCTAAAAGTTTGGAAAGCCAAAGACAATTTTTTTTTTTTAAATTATAGAAAAGGTCTAGAAATATGAAGCGAACAGCCACTAAAGCAGAGGAGCTTTGCATGGGATCAATAGTCACAAAAAAATCAGATATATTGGTCCAGCATATGATTTCGTTAAAAAAGGGATCAGGCCAACTCCGTAGTATTTTGATAAAAATGTTAAAACAGTTCATACCTGGCACAAAACTGCATGTACAATGAAAAGGTGAAAGTAACAAATAGTGATCCACCTCATAACGGAACTTAAAAACACGCAATACAAACTATACTAAGAGTTGGACAAATACGGACCCCTTGATATACAAGAGGTGGGATCAGGTGCATAGGGGGAGTAAGCATCCCCTGTTGACTGACCACACCTACCGCAAGTCCTAATTTTGATCAGGTAAATGGAGTCAATTGGTATGACTCACGGCCATTGTGACCGGTCAACTGGGGATGCTTACTCCTCCTAGGCACCTGATCCCACCTCTGGCATGTCCAGGAGTCCGTGCTTGCCCAACTCTGTTTTCGTATTCTATTTTGGGACTTACGAGATTGATCACAGTTCGTTATCTTTGCCTTTACATGAAACACGTCAGACAGCATTTAACCCAATGACAGGTTGTATTGGCAAACTATATCGTTATAACGACCATATAAAATTTGCGAAGTTCTGACTTTACTTAAATGTGACTGTAACATCAACTTATTTGTCAATAGCCTGTCTCGATTTAAAACTGACCATGCGCAGAACAAGCTCTTGCGTATTTAATCAGTTGAGAGACATAAACATCATATGCAGATATGATTGATGGAATGTTAGCTTCTCGTTCAACCAGACACTCGGTTGTCTACGCAAATCTCCGACGAACAGAAAGTCTGGTAAAGACCCGCGATAATAACTGTTACCGGCTAGGGAGCGCTAATTCAGTCGAATCTCCCCACAAATCACAAACTCGAAAGAATTTGATGTTAATCTAATATACTATTACCATTAGTGATACTAAAGGAAAAGACAGTACAAAACAGAAAAACGCAATCGCGTCAACTGGAAATCATACTTTCAGGCTTTGCCCTCCCTAAAGTAATTTTTCCCGGCTCCCTCACTCTCCCATATCGTAACTGCGCTCCGTTCTCATCAATAAACCACGTACTAGAGCAATTCAGCCCTAAAATTCCTTTCCTCTTCTCTAAACACTTTACTTGTAAATCCTCACACTTAAACGTCACT
>CAJDSM010040145.1:0-15015 GCA_903981925.1 Ostrea lurida
TTAAATACATGTATATGTCATAATATCAATTTAAGTATCGTCTTAATAAGACAGTGCTTAGAAAGTAAACATAGCCTCTTTATGATGAAATATTGATCCACTTGATTACATCAACTGTTTTTATGACCATTTAATAATCTTTCAATCACACAGAAATGTCATCAGCTCACAGCTACAGATAATATCGGGTTACAACTCTGAAAAAGGAGAATGTTCCATTACAAGTACATGTTCAACCTAGTGAGAAGCACAGTGTTTAGCTGGGAGCGGGCATTAACCGCGACTCTCTTGTGTACGGATCGTTTCCTGATAGTTTACGGTACCGTTTCACAGACCAAGGGAAAAAAGTGGAGGCCCTTATCTTCGAGGATCGCTTCAGTTCCGTCATTTATCATCAATTTGATCTCTCTAGATCTATTTCAGCAATAGGATTCCTAAATGTCGGCTTATGGAATATGATGCTACATTGATGCACTAAGTTTTATGTGATTGTGGAAGCCTGCAATATTATCTAGCAATTTATCTTAGCAACATCAACAAAGCATGTGGATGAGTGGTTAGCGAGATGTATACGAAGACTGTATAATTTGGGATGGGATGAGCATAGATTTAATAGCGAGATGTGAATACGATGACTTGTTATTATGTATGGAGATGAGTGTTTAATAGCGGATGTATAACGATGGACTGTATTATTTGTATGAGACTAGAATTTTTGCATGTTGAAGATTAGTATAATTACGGGAGTGTAATTATAATTTATCCAATGAGTGACTTATCGATATTCCCATCTTCATCAATCATCGTCATCATCATCTCATCCATCTGATCGTCATCATGATATCATATCATGATATCATCACATGCATCATATATCATTGTCCATCATCATCATTCATATAACTCATCATCATTCACATCATCATCATATCATCGTCATCATCATCACATCATCATATACAGTCTATCGTACTATTCATCAGGGTAATTGCTCATATCACATGTCATAATCATCATCGCAGAGTGTTAAGGGTGGACATTAAAAGTAGGGTCTTTAATACAGTATTTTGAGGCAATGTTGGTCTGCAAGATTTCCTCCTTGGGGAACAATCGTGTTTCGGGGTGGGGATTAAAGTACCACAGTTTTGGACAGTCAATGCTTGCGTTGTACTTTTTGGGCCATTAATGTTTTTGCAATTAGTAAAATATGCCCGCCCCCCCACCCTTCCCACTTTAATTCTTTTCCTTTGGATCTTCATTTTCAACGAAATAAAGTTTACTTTGAAGGTAACCGTGAAGACCGGGTTTAGAAACTGGTCCTCATATGTACCCCTTGCTTGATCGTAAGAGGTACTATTCATATGAGACACGCCAAAATTAGAGGCCCGTGTATAACAGGCAGGTGTGGCACGAAATAATCAAAGATCCCTTGCCTTCTCTGTGCCCTGTGTGGCCGAGCACAGGCCTTCACCGGCAAGTGGTGAGATCTGCCATGAACGTTTCCATATATAAAATTCTCAAAGCAAGGGACTTTAAAAATAATATTATTTAAGCTTTTGTCGATAGTCCGGATTTTTTTTTGCACGCGCACAATAAGGAAAGACACTCAATCTTAATCTATACGCAATAATCTAATACTTATAAATTAATAGAGTCGAAATTTGTGGTCACTTATATCATTCATTTGTTCATCGGACCATTTTTTCATATTTATGTCGTCACGTATAGTTGGCCGAGTACAAGACAAAGAGAGTAATCTCGTCTTGGGATTTAGGAGATTATTATTGAAAAACGTTATCTCGGATCAATACCCGCTGATTTGTTCGTCGCTGGTTCTAGATTTATTTTTTCGGATTCCGAGAAACTCAAAAGTTTTCTTCTATGCCCGTGGTGAAAGAATAACCTGTTTTCACTGGGTAAATAACAATTTAACGCATTTATGAAGGACATAATTTTGACATTCTCCTAGCCGGCGACCTTTGATCAAAACTTCTCTCAGAGAGTTGATGAAAAACAAAAGCCATCCCGAACACGAGCGATCAGCAGGATTTTGAAGGTGTACAGGGGACAAAACTCTGAGGCCGGCAGGCAAAGGGGATGGCACGTACCCGAGATTATATTACAGATTTTATAAAGAGAAGTATGATCCTCCGCATTATATAGTCATTTTTAAATATTTTACTGTCATTTTTTAATAAAGATGCAAATTGATTAGAATTAATAAGAAGTTTTTAATTTATTTTATTTATATTATTAAAATATAATTCTCCAAATAAAGCAACAATAATTCATTGTCGTTTATTTAAAAGAGTCTAAACTAATTATTAAATTCGAAAATTTTATGGGGCAACGGGTGGCGAATCCGCTAAATCCACCACTGCCGATGATTCAAGTAGCGCCGGTTTGATGTTCTTTAATAGAGACATGACCTTTCACTGAACGTAGATAATTTCCATAGGGTAGGACAGTCTTGAAGATTCTAATACTCGATTAAATCGAAAATCTTGACTTTTTCTTTGAATATATAATGCTAATGTACACTACTTTTTGGATTAAGAATAAACTAATTTTCATACACTGAACTTACGGCACTGACCCTTTTTACTACATGGTATAATGAGCTATAAATGAGGCGGGTTCACCTCTTTCGTGCTTACCCGACCCCCCCCACAAAAAAACAAACACCCCCCCAAAAAAAAACAACCAAAAACAAACAAAACAACAAAGAAAAAAACAAATTTTAAAAATGTCAGTAACCATGAATAAAGAAATAAATGCGTAATATGATCAGAGGTATAGTATATATATTTTTTGAGCGCAGATAGGGAAGATACATGTAGGACTGTCCTGGAGGAATCGTATGGGGTGCCAATGCTAAGGAAGTAAGGATTTTCATATAAACCTGTATTCGCGCAGGGTATCAAGTTCTACATGTACAAACACATCACTTCAAAACGTACAAAAAGCAACAATCGCACCATAGATAGATGCACACTTGTAAATTTGATTATTCAAATAAAAAAAAATAAAATGTTGATGTATTTCTTCAATCTGACACTTGAAAACATTTGCAAATGCGGTGTACGATCCACTTTTTTTGCATAACAATAACACAGTGGGAGTCCTATCAAGTTCTAAAAATAGAACAGCATCAGCAACATCAAGACGTATATATATTACAATGAAAAACAAAACATTCTCAAACTTGAAGCATCTACACTAACACCCCAGCAGACATTTCAGTAATCTGACGGCCCCTTCCTCGCTGTACGGCAAACCTTGGCAGATAAAATTATTTGCACTAAAATTTTCTGGATAAATATTTCATCTTTCGGTCGTGCGCGCACTAGAAGACTTGTGAGGGATGCTGTTCATGTTTCCGCACCAGATGTTGAAAGTTTTACGATGAAGGTCGGAGATAAGAAATAGTTCACCAAGGTTTGACTTTTTATTATTTTGTGAAGAGTGCATATTTTCTTTTCTTTTTCTTTTTTTTTTCCTTCTTTTTTTCACATTCTAACACGATAATCCGTTCATCTTAAAATCGGTGTTATGATATCTCAAATATTGTGCATGGCTACTGGAAGGTTGTGCATGCTTCTGGATCTGCACTTAAATGTACGATGTGGGTTTCACTATATGGAGAGTTTAAAACACGTGCAATATAAAATTTATCATATGCTNTGCTTCTGGATCTGCACTTAAATGTACGATGCGAGTTTCACTATATGTAGAGTTTAAAACACGTGCAATATAAAATTCATCATATGGTATACCTATTGAAATATTGCACGCAATAGAGTAGGTCAAATGCAAAGTTACACCGGGTTATTTGAATTTCATTTACATATAACAATTAAAAAATGTATATTCAACAGTTAAAAGGACGATGAAAAATTAAAATAGGTCAAATGTTTTTACATATTTCCGACTACCGATATTCATATTTGCACAGAACAAGTGCGCACATTCTGAGTCATTCGCTGCACGTGTTTCTCTCCTGTAAGTTGTCATTTCGTGATCACACATGCTTTGTGATCTAATTTATCTGACAGGCGGATCTAAGCTAATTACAAGTTGTCTGTTACACTCTATTTTTTGCAACAGGAGATTTAGCGCCGCTGTATCCTCTGTTTCAACAGTGCGTAGCGTACTAAGATTTCAAGATAACTGATGGTGTTAAGCATGAGGAATTCAGTTAGCAATTAAACTTCGGACGCGTCGTTTTCCTGGAATTTTGAAAATATTGTCGAATACATGCTGAACTTTGATTGAACTGAAATTAATTGTGAAAAAAAATACTTCCACAAATAAAAAATGAAAGAAACAAACTTTTATATTAAAATAAACTGCATCTGATTCTGGTTATGACCCCCAAAAAACATTATTTCATGAGTCGAAGAGAAATTATTACTATAGATAATGTTTAGACTTTTTGGCGGCAAATTTCGAAATATCGATGTAAACATTTCTCATGCAGCCCATCGAGTCCATAAACTCGGGCATTGTGGGGTACTGCGATTTAGGTCTCTGCATGAGTGAAAAATTAAAATGCCACGTAAAATGATATACGTATGATCAGTTTTGAAATCGAAGCAGGCTACTACTGACGCATGCAGAAAATGATCTCACAGTTTCAACAGTCTCGTTTAAAATGAATATTTCGTAAATTCTGCTGTGTGACGTATTACATGCCAATTGTGAGGTCGTTCTTGATACACTGATTTTGACTACGGATTACTCTGTTTACCTGATCAAGACAATGGGCTCACAACGGGTGTGACAGGTCGACAGGGGATGTTTATTCCTCCTAGGCACTTGATCCCACCTCTGATGTGTCCTTGGGTCCGTGCTTGTCCAACTCTTGTTTTTGTTTTCTGTTTGGGACAAACGAGATTTATTACTGTTCGTTTTCTTCACCTTTGGTATAAAATGTGTAAGGTCTTTGTTGAAAACCTTTCAACTTATCTCGTCACATTAATTTCAGACTAGAAGTATGTTGTTACCTTAACCTCAATCTAACATCAATTATAGGACTGGTGTTTACTCTATTTGTATAAAATATGAAAGCTTTATGGTGAAAGCTATTCAAGATATCAAGTCACAACGAAAGTGAAGACAGACAGACGGGTAGAAATCAATCAACATCAAAGCAATTTTCAAAATATTTGCATCGATGGTCAAGCAGTCTTACGAACTGATCAGTGTTGCTAGGAAACTTGATTTCGTCGTGATTTCAACCCAGGCGGCGGAGAGGGTAATCAAGTGATTGAAATTATGTGTCCTATATTGGTTATTTCTTCAATTTAGTTACTAGTAATTATAAGAGTTAATTGCAAATTATGTGCTTGCTAAAGATATTTTGAATGTAGTATGTATTCCACTTAAAATTATTTTCTTAATGGACATGTGACATCGTGTCAAAGTTTCGTCATCGAAAGCAAATTTGATAACTTGGTCAAGCGATCTAGCGCACTGAGGAGGCGCTGCTAGGATGAATAGTAAAAAAAAGGCTCCATTCAGTCCAAAGCACAATTAAAATTACGTAAAAATAACAGTTGGATATTTTTGGCTGCTGATGTAGAATGGACAACAATTATAAATTACTGAGTTGTTATGATACTAACCGTAGAATCGGTGTACTTTTCGTTTTGCTTAATGGGAAACCACTACATCAATATAGTTGAAAGGGTATAAATGCATGTATTGTAATCAGGTTATTTTTTTTTTTTTTTTTTTTTTAGATCCGCCAACATATATTTGGCATTCATTTACCACCCACACCACAAAACAGTCGCATGTACGTCACAATAATTTGTCTGTTACTTACAGAGAATGTTAGCATGACTCGGGTTATTTGTACATGGTATGCGCAGTAAGCTTTGTCTAAATGGAGCCGTTCTTAACAAAGATGCTGCAGATCATTGATAGGGATATCATCTTAATTCAATTTCCAATCCGCCTCCAAGATAATCAGTTTCCCCATGCAAATATTTTTTAAACTACAAAATGGCATACTATTGTTTTCACTGCTTGTTGTTTGACGTTCGAACTAGAAAATTCTTGTCGACGTTCCGCTTTAGACCCGGATATCGGTCAGTGCAGTGAAGGTTCTTTATATTGCGCCAAAATAGGTCAGTTTTGAGGTTTCATTTGAAGATCCCCGGCTTTTACTGGTAACATTGAACGCAGGAACTGTCACTACCTTTTTGAATGACTTTGGTTTTGTTGCTGCCGTGTTTGAACCCCCACCCACCCATTATAAAAACCTCCCGCTAAGGAAGTAAGCGCTCCACTGACATAAGCTCCTGTTGCTGTTCATTTTATTTCTAGTCTTAACGAATTATACTGTATCTCAACTTTATAATAAGATGACATATTTATATTTTTGCAGATCCTTTCTTGCTGAACTTGTGGTCTCATCATGGACTTCCACTATCTATTGAAAAAGGATAATTGCAACATTAGAGGTTGGTATAATTCTGACATATTTAAAGAATTATTTTAAAACTTCAAAGATAAACTTTACATGTATATTTCATAAAAGATAGGAATGGAAATGCGATAAAACAATATACACTGTAGATAATATGTTACAAATACAATAAAATTGGAAACCAATTTCAAAACATGGATAAAAATGAAATATTTATTATTATTTTGTAATTCTACGGTCGCTATAATGACCTTGTTTGCGATTACAAATTATCACTAAGTCATATGTTGACTGATTTGTTTCATACCCTTTGTTAGACTGTCATTTTCCTACTAGATTTGACTACGGGTAATCCCGTTTACTTTATTTTGACTAAGGGCTCACGGCGGGTGTGACCGGTCAGCAGAGGATGCTTACTTACTCCTCCATGGCACCTGATCCTACCTTCGCTTTTGTCGGAGGTCCGTGTTGCCCTACACTCGATTTTGTATATGTTTTTTTGATTATGATTACGTTTGACACAATGTTAACTTCGCCTTTTTGTGTTTCAAACAGATAGATTTGAAAACAACAGAAACTAAAATGGCAGAAGGTGGAACTTACTCAGCACTCCGGATAGAGGAGCTTCTTAGGTGCGCCATATGTTTAGATAGGTATAACAATCCCAAGCTGTTACCATGTCAACACACGTTCTGTGAATCTCCTTGCTTAGAGGGGTTGGTGAGGGGTCTCACTAGAACACTGAAATGTCCCGAATGCCGTGCGGAACACATCGTACCTTATCACGGTGTTTCCACTTACCCAAACAATCTTACAATCCAAAACTTTCTCGATCTTCGTCCAAATAGTGACGTGAGTAATGACGTAGTCGCAGCTCCTTCTAGTTCAAACGAGGCAAGTGGAAACAATGATTTCTTTTATATTCCTAATGGAGCATGCTGTGCTATGGCAGAAGAAGATAGCGAGGAGGAGGAAGAGGTAGTGTTACCAAGGTATCCTAGGCTGCAAAACCGTATTTCTCATACTCCACAAGTGCCGCGGAGGCGATGTCCTGCTTGTTCAAGAGAGGTTGACCTCATGCGATGCCCTCACTGCGATCAATTGATATGTACATCATGTAAAAGCCTTCATATGGAACAGATACAACGGGAGGTGTCTCTTGTTTTAGGACAACTAAAGAGGGGTGTTCCTAGATTGACAGATATCGCAGGTAACCTAGAACGTAAAATGGGGACAGTTCGACAGAGAGCTGATTCAGTGAAATTGGACATAACTGAGGCCATTGAAAGGTATATCATCGATCTGAGAACAAGGCAACGGTTGCTTCATAACGAAGTGGAAACTTTTCTTCAAGGGGAAATACGAACTTTAACATTACAAAAGGACAACATGGAGGTAGAGATGGGCATGCTGGCTTCGTTTGTTGACACAAATGAATCGCTGTTTAGGAGACGGTATCTTGTTCTTCCTGATGATGATGTGATGGACTTAAAGCGACAGAGCGAAAACCACTTGGAACGGCTCCGGAGTTACAATGCCGATCGATACCAGCCTCCCCGAGGGAGGTCCATCGAATTCGCTATTGATGGAACACGGATTTCAAACTGCATCTCAAATTTCGGTGAAATCACAGTATCCCAACCGAGACTTTTATCAGGGGATGAATCTTCTACTGAATCTTCTTTAGAAAATTCCCCGCCGATTACATCTGCATCTGCACCGCTAGCTGCTTCAAATTACGAAGCCCCATCCATTACACCCACCACTTCAGGTTACCAACGTCTGTCAACAACGCAAGCAGCTCCTACGTACCTACAACCACTCACTCCACAAACATCTATTTACCAACAGCAGGAAATCGTATTAGACGAAGATTTTCCAATCATCATCAACGACGATGACAACTTACCAAATCAGTACGCAGATCCACCTTCGTTTGACCTTGAATATTCACCGGCGTCTACTCCACTTTCTGTAACAGAGCAGCCGATGTTTTTCGATTCTTCGTCTGGATATATACGCCCATCAACAGGTATCCCTAGCACACTTTCAGGAACACGGTACTCTCAATCATCTCGATATGGACTAGATTCAACCTATCCCACTTGGAGCACATTGACTACATCCACATCAAGAATTCCAACAACATCACCTTATTCAGGCGCGGTCGTTTCCACTGCTACGCCTTCTACTTACATGGGAACTTCAAATTCATTTGGGACGCCGCACTATGGAGTTGGTAGAGATATTGAAACCGACTCCGAAACAAGCAGCGAAGGAATTCGCTCTCCAAGGCGATCAATGTCCCTTCAAGAAAGACGCCGCCATAATTTGTCGGACACTAGGTTAGCCACGCTATTAGGGGGATCTACACCAGCATACACAGATCATCGTCCTTTAACTGCCTCTGAAAGACGATTCAGGAGTTTGAGCACCGGTGCTTCACTCTACCGACTCAACGAAGCGCGAGCTTTAATTGCATCAACCCGACAAGCAACCGCTAATCGCATAAGATCTATTGTTGAAGAATCTAATGAACCGCCCCTAGCTCGAAACAGAACAGAAGACGGAGAAAGCCCGGATGACAGTATCAGCAGCCCCACAAGACTGAGGTCTCTTAGCTCTAGTCCTCGCTCGCGTCCACCCGTAAGGTTCAACATTCACCACGATGACGATGATTTGGATCCATCTACTTTTGAAGAGATGTCATTTTCTCAACCGGCAGTCACCTTTTATGAAAACGAAAGTACTGTTGTTGCCAGTTCTAACATAAATTACACTAACAAAGGACGCGCGGTTAGACAGATTGGCCAACGCGGCAATGACCTCAGAGAGTTTACGTGGCCAAGAGGGATTGGAACGACTACAAGAGAAAATCACATCCTCGTCGCTGATAGTCACAACAACCGAGTACAAGTTTTCGATAACAAAGGCCAGTTTGTCAGGGCTGTTGGAACTTACGGGACTGGTGAAGGGGAATTTGATTCTGTGACAGGTATATCAGTCAATGCATTCGGACAAATTGTTGTGACAGACCGCATGAACCATCGAATCCAGATCTTTGACCATAACTGGAATTTCCAACTCATGTTTGGTGAGGAGGGCGTGGAGCCCGGGCAGCTGTTGTATCCATGGGGAACAGCTAGCGATAATATGGGGTTTATATACGTATGTGACAAAGAAAACCATCGCATTCAGGTGTTCCAGTCCAATGGCCGATTTGTACGTCAGTTCGGAACCATGGGGCATCGTCTTGGTTGTTTCGACAATCCGCATTATCTGGCCATCAGCCCAGACAATCGAGTGTACGTTTCTGACAGTAACAATCATAGAATACAAGTTTTCAGCATGTATGGAGACTTCCTGTTTAGCTTTGGTTCCCATGGCACGGTGCAGGGGGAAATGAAACTCCCGAAAGGCATTGCGATAGACAGTCAAGGCTTCGTACTTGTGGCGGACAGCGGAAACAACCGAATCCAAGTCTTTCATGGAGACGGACGATTCTATTGTATGTTTGGAAGTTATGGAAGTGAAAACGGACAATTTAGAGGATTGGAAGGAATCGGTATCCTTGGCAACGGCGATGTTGTTGTTAGCGACAGGGAAAATCACAGAATACAAATTTTCTGAAAATTCGAAGCAGGAATACGACTTCGTTCAATCAAATTTTCGCTGAAGTTGTTGTCAGTGAGTTAAAACTAAAATGACTAATATTTACGTTTATCCAACATTGAACTTTGTAAAATGAAACAAGATACCGGTTTGCGATATTTTAAGAAATACATTTCGTTTTCTTTTTACATGCATAAGCGAACTTGCAACGCTGCACCCCGGCGAAATAGAAGCGCTGCAGTTCATATCTTCATGTATCTTCAAAGAATGAATTTTATTTTCTACATTTACATTCTACTTTTATTTCTGTCGGAATACAGACGGACTATTTTTACCAAGATTCATACGCGTATTGAGCACAACTTCATCGCAAATGGCTATCATTGTATGGAAGGCAATTTGAAAATGTAAACATTCAAAGCTGAAAAAATACCATACATACATACATTCAAGTTGTTTAAATTATCATACCAGCTTTCTATCAGAATTTGTTTTATTAAAAAAAATTACACGATTTAATTTTGAAATTGATTGACTTTCGTATCGTAAATTATAACTAAACAAGACACCTCATCTTATACATGTAATACCTGGAATACACATGCGCGGTATATATTTACAAAAATATGAACAAATGCAGTTGTAATGATCTGTAAGCACGGCGAATGGCATTTCTCTGTCAATCAGTAAGGTACTTAAGAAATAAAGCACGCGTTTTCGTGGCTGTTGCAGAATAATCTCCGAGGTGGAGAAATGTTGTTTGTAAATATAAATGCCGAGGCGTCCGGAGAAATGTTGTTTGTAAATATAAAGTCAAGGCTTTTATATTTCAAACAATATTTCGACGCCGAGGAGATTATTCTTGCGACAGCCACGAAAACAAGTACTTTATTTCTATTCTACCACGGCTAAAAATTTCCTCTGTTAAGAAACGAAAATAGGTCAAATCATGAGAGCCACGTTTCGTCTGTAAAATGATATTTAACATGCTAATATGGAATATACAAGGTATACAGCTGATCTAAAATGTGAAATATACATGTAATTGACATAGTTTCGAATTTCAAATCCAGTTTTCTTCATATTGTGTCAAAAAGAGAGATTGTGTATCACTTCTCATAATCCATTGTGACATAGCATGGTATAACGTAGATAATGACCGCGGATCTTCTTGATCTTTTCAATAACCGTGGTAGAATAAACCTTTGTGTATCTGTCAATCGGTAAGATACTAAGCCTTCGTGTATCTGTCAATCGGTAAGATACATGTACTAATCATTTGTGTATCTGTCAATGATATGATAATAATTCTTTGTGTATGTGCCAAATACTGGCTCTCAGGTTGCATATAGTTAGCTCAAAAGATTCTATTTTGTGTATTATATACCAACAATAAATCCATGCTTATGTTTGTGTATGATCATGACTTAGTTTTTTAGCTCACCTGAACCGAAGGGTTCAAGTGAGCTATTCTGATCGCTTTTTGTCCGTCGTCCGTCTGCCGTCCCGTCTGTCCGCTGTGTTAACTTTTTCACATTTTCGACTTCTTCTCAAGAACCGCTGGGCCAAATTTCAACCAAACTTGGCACAAATCATCCTTGGGTGAAGGGGATCAAGTTGTTCAAATGAAGGTCCAGGCCCTTATCAAAGGGGAGATAATCAGGAAAATGCAAAAATAGGGTGGGTGTCATTTAAAAATCTTCTTCTCAAGAACCACTTGGCCAGAAAAGCTGAAATTTATATGAAAGCTTCCTGATATAGTGGAGATTCAAGTTTGTTCAAATCATACCCCCGGGATACGATGGGGCCCAACAAGGGGATCAAAGTTTTACATAGGATCATATAAGGAAAATCTTTAAAATCTTCTTCTCAAGATCCACTGGGCCAGAAAAGCTGAAATTTATATGAAAGCTTCCTGATATAGTGGAGATTCAAGTTTGTTCAAATCATGACCCCCGGGGTACGATGGGCCCAATAGGGGATCATAGTTTTACATAAGGATTATATAAGGAAAATTCTTTAAAAATCTTCTTATCAAGAACCACTGGCCAGAAAAGCTGAAATTTATATGAAAGCTTCCTGATATAGTGGAGATTCAAGTTTGTTCAAATCATGACCCCCGGGGTACGATGGGGCCCCAATAGGGGATCAAAGTTTTACATAGGATTTATAGGGAAAAATATTTAAAAATCATCTTCTCAAAGAACCACTTGGCCAGAAAAGCTGAAATTTATATGAAAGCTTCCTGATATAATGGAGATTCAAGTTTGTTCAAATCATGACCCCGGGTTTACGATGGGGCCCCAATAGGGGATCAAAGTTTTAAATAGGATTATATAGGGAAAATCTTTAAAAGTCTTCTTCTCAAGAACCAACTGGGCCAGAAAAGCTGAAATTTATATTGAAAGCTTCCTGATATAGTGGAGATTCAAGTTTTGTTCAAATCATGACCCCTAGGGGTTACGATGGGGCCCCAATAGGGATCAAAGTTTTACATAGGATTATATAGGGAAAATCTTTTAAAATCATCTTCTCAGGAACCACTGGGCTAGAAAGCTGAATTTATATGAAAGCTTCCTGATATAGTGGAGAGTTCAAGTTTGTTCAAATCATAATCCCCGGGGGGTACGATAGGCTCCAATAGGGATCAAAGTTTTTTATATGAATTATATAGGAAAATCTTTAAAAATCTTCTTCTTAAGAACCACTGGGCCAGAAAAGCTTCCTGATATAGGAAGATAAAAGTTTGTTCAATTATTGACCTCCAAGTGTAATGTGGGGCCACAATAAGGGATCAATATTTTACATGCAAATATCAATATATATAGGGAAATTCTTTATAAAATCTTCTTCATTGAACCAGAACGAGTGGATATTTACCTGAAAGCTTCCTGATTTGGAGTAGATTTAAGTTTGTTTGGATAATTGCCCCCCCCTTTTCCAAGGGTTGGGTGGGGCTACAATAGGGGATTTTAAAGTTGCTACACTGCTCTTCTTAGTGAAGCAATGTTCAGGTGAGCGATGTGGCCCATGGGCCTCTTGTTATCATCTTTCAAAAGTATTGCGTTTGGTTTATGTATTTTTTTTTGTCTTTCCCTTTTCTGCGATTCAGTTCACATTGAGTTTAACTGTGTCCTACGTCATGTGTTTTTTATCCGTTTTTTTTTGGGGGGGTTTTTTGGGGGGGGGGTGTTTTTGGGGGGGGGGGTTTTTTGGGGGGGGGTTTTTGGTTGTTTTTTTGTTTGTTGTTTTGTTTTTGTTTTTTTTTTGTTTGCTTGTTTGTTTTTTTTAGATCGATCATACTATTATTTTCTATTATCTTTTGAAATATGACTAAGGGTTAATCTTCAATATATTTTTATTCATTTTTGCGTATGATCAGTTCATAAATGGATTGATTCACGACCCCCCCCCCCCCAAGTTTGTTTTTCACTTTTAAAAATCAAAACTTACTGGCTAGTATTGTGTTTGAAAGGTTTCACAAAAGCTAAAATATTGCTCTCATTTTTGCACTGCGAAGGTCCAAAATTAATATTGGTAATCAACTTTCAATGAGTTTAATTTTTGATTTTTATCAAAAATTGTGAATCAGTCCCTTTAAACCGAGGCAGGCTAATAATAAACAAAAAAGCTGATATTTTAGGGGGTTTTACCGTCAGGAATTCGCAAATTCTAAATGCTCGTTACAATGATACAACCTGTCATTGGGTCAAATGTTGTCTTACGTCATTCATGACGTTCTACACATGCTAAGTGATCAAGAGATAGGGTTCAAGACAGGTGTGACCGGTCAGCAGGGAAAGGCTTACTCATCTCACCTCCGGTGTGTATCCAGAGGTTCGTGTTTGCTCTACGATAAATCTCAAGATTTTTATAGATATTATACGATCAAATGACGATAGTAATCATTAACAACTGTGTGTGATATACCGCATACTATTTATGTTCAAATACCCCGCAATTGAATTGAATTATACACAAAAAGTTGTCATTTTGAATTTGACACTTTCGTTGACCATTGGTTCTAAAGAAATTGATAAATATCTGTGTCACATGCCTGATATATATTTACAAAATGAGATCACGTGTCCTATGTGACCGCAAACAATGTACTTATGTTATAACATTCTTTTATTCATTTTTACAATTTCATCATATAAAAAAAAGAAATTCATGATTATTGCTCTAAAGAATAATTAGATCGATATGATTATCTTTGTTGTTTAATGTCACAACAAGAATATTCCCCGTACACCACAAATTAAAATTCCATGCTAAACAACCAGTTCAATGCTTCGAGGGTTCATTACCGTCCTATAAGAAATGAATCTTATATTTTTTCGGGTGATGCAGGGGTATTACCGAATTTTAGACGGTAAAACTCATCAATGCACGATGATGAACAGTTTTACCGTCTAAAATCTCGGTGATAACCTGCATATCACCCGAAAAAATATAAGATTTATTTCTTATCATTTAATTTTATATTACAACAACAAAACAATGTCCATTAGACTTTACTTGTTGTTCAGGTACGTGATCGAAAAATCACCTCAATTCTTAAAACTTTAAGGTGTTTTAACCAATGAGAATCAGCGCTAGGTGATCACGTGAAATAAAATTAAATGATAAAGTCTCTCTTGAAACCTCGGCTTTTAAGGTGAAATGCTACATCAGAAAAATTTGACGTGGATGAAAAGTAGAGAATATGTTAAACAATATTTTGAAAATGAAAAAAAAATCAAATTCACTCTATTTCGTCAAAAAATGCAATTTTAGTAGATATCAATTTTAACAAAAACTTAAAACCCCTGCTGGAATCGAACCCGCGAGCTGCAGTTCAGAAGGCAACGTGCTAACTTACTGAGTTACTCAGCTAGGTATTTAAATTTAAAATGAATTCACATATAACCCTGATAGTGATAATTTTTCATCCATACTTCGAACGGAAGTCAACCATTATGATG
>CAJDSM010040152.1:0-12506 GCA_903981925.1 Ostrea lurida
TGTCGATTCGAAATATCCCAGTGAACTAGAAAAAGACACCATAGAGTCAACCATACTAGTATCTGTTTCGTACTTGGATATTCTGTTGAACACTAAAACTCAACTTTATGACAAACAGAAGAATTTCAACTTCTCAATCGTAAACTTCCCATATTTATGTAGCGACATTCCATCATCATCTGCATATAGTGTGTATGTCTCTCAATTTATTCGATATGCAAGAGCTTGTTCTGTGTATGATCAGTCTACCTAATTACTAACAACTGTACGAGGGCGAGTGACCAGCCTATCCCATTTCGATTGACCGAAATGAAAAGTGCCTTTTAAATCACACTTAAACTATGTTAAAATACCTTGAAATGTACATTGCTAATTGTATCGTACATTTCCTCGACCGATGTTCCAGAACACTTGAAGTCAGTAACAATTTTCTAGTTTCTGGTTGATGCATAGTATGAAACATGCAGAAAAGAAATCACCTGATAGTATGCAAAGCAATTTTCGCTGGACAACTACTTAAAAGTGTGTTGTATATGAACAAGACCACCATTATCTTCAACTCTACAAATCGTTTATTTCTATTTCAAACAAATCACATTCTGTGAAGAATACTTTTGGAAAATGATGGGAAAACTGATGTAGGTGCCAGAAAGTTGTTGTTTTTAAGGTATTTTGTAACGTATGTTTTAGTACCGTACGTTTCATGCAATTGAATTTCATCATCAAATGAATTGCAAAACCATCAATGAGAGTGGTAATCCCAACTCTGTTCTAGGTATTATAATGAATAAAATTTATTCAAAACTTGAATAGGATGAAACGTTTGTCATCTAGTACGGTACATCCTTATCCATACGATTCTGGCTTTTATACATGTACATTTTCATAATATCAAAATCCATGATTAAAAAATATGGACGTTTACGATATAGTTAATCCTACTACATGTATGTTAAACAACACAGGGTTCTGCTTCTAAATGTTTTAAAACTGTTACAATATCCTTTGTATTGTGTTGTGGGGTTTTTTGTTGGTTGGTTGGTTTTTGGTTTGTTGTTGATGGTTTGTTTTTGTCGTTGGTTTTTTGTTTTGTTGTTTTGTTTTTTGAAAAAATTTAATTTTTATTACTTATTATTATTTTATTTTTTGTTTTTCTTTCTTTCTGCTGCGACACGATAACTTTGTTTTTCTAGAATCAACAAACGGAGTCTGTCTGGGCTGTACTGCACAAATACATTGTATAGACATCATCCTATGACTGTTTTAACTCGTGGGGGATCCGGGTTAGAATAGGTCCTCAGCATCCCTTTGCGTGTCGTAAGAGGCGACTGAATGGGGCGGCCATTCGGAAGAGACCGCAAAAACCGAGGCCCCGTGTCACAGCAGGTGTGGAACGATAAAGATCCCTCCCTGCTCAAAGGGCCTGAGTGCCGAGCATAGGCCTAAATTTTGCAGCCCTTCACCGGTATTGGTGACGCCTCCATATAAGTGAGATGTTCTCGGTGGGACGTAAAACATAAATAATCAATCAATTATTATATTCTTTCTTCTCTTTCCGACACGTAAGAAGAGCAATATCAATAGGACTTTCCACAGAAATCAGCAAATACTAAGGATCTGATTTACTTTGAAATCAAATTATGGTACCGAATCATTTTTAACACATCACCACAAAAGTTACCGTGTACATTATCTATTAACTCGTTTGAATACAATATCACTGTTTATTTGTCGTTAAAAGGTTTTGACACGGACTTCGTCTTACAGGTAGGCTTAATTTTTCAATGTAGAAATGCAATTAACTTTAAAAATAACAACAGACATGCAACACCCTTTTTGATCCCAATGGTTTAAGACACCCTGAGGAGCTTTGAATTATACTTTCAATCAACAGTCACTCGAGTGACCGATGTCCGGATCTGTCGGTAACTTCCACCATGAAACAGATAAAGGTCATCATTCTGGAGTTATAAAAAAAACATTCTCTCGGACTTTCTTTCCCACGTCGCTCGCTTATTTGTGGTTAAATATACGGCAGGGAGTACCAATTTAGACACAGTTCTGACAAAATAGATTTATTTCGGAGCAATAAATGTCCACAGATATTAACAAGAGCTTCTGTGAACCGAAATACAGAAAGCTGTAATCATTTGCTTAGTAAATGCACACTAATCTTTTGTGTTTTTCTTTGAAGTCCTTTCTCGGTTCAAACAAAAACACTGTTCACGTAATGAATTATGCATAAAAATAATGCAGATGTTTTTCATGGTTTTTTTTATAATATAAATGGTGGTTTTAACAATGATAAAATGTTCAGAACAGAAAACAAATTTTTCATGGTATTCCACATTAGCGGCAGTTTGTTGATGTACTTGTACACCAAATAATTATATAAACAAATGAACGATTAAAATAATCGTAACAGATACATGAATATCTTGTATGTTAAGTTGTACATGTATAATAACAGTTCAAAAGGCTAAATGTAGATTTTTAAAAAATGTATATATTATTGATATACGTAACAAAGCAACATAACAATGGATTTAGAGTAGCACTGGCGAATAGAGTTCCGTGAATCTGTGTGTCCTGTATAGAAAGCGAGGAGCGTTCCACATTCATCTAGCGCACTGCGCACAAAAATCTGTCTACGAGCAGTCGTGTGTCACGCTGGCTTCCCCCTTGATACATGCATATCTTAATTTCTTGAAATGATCGTGTGTTTTCATTTCAGAGGTTGATAGGCGGGTGAGAGAGCAGTCATCACCTTCAAAAGTCGGATCAAGTAGATCATAGCAAGCACTACTGACCCAAAAGAGCCCAGTGCCGATAGGAACAATGAATACGGGAAGTTGTATGTTTTGGACGATTCAGTTGCGATAGGCACCAATGTCGAGGAGATTATTGACCATATGATGGAGGCTGAAATGAAATGAAGTTTAAAATTATCTACTATAAATTATAAACAACTTATCTACTAGGAACTATTAAAAAAGAATGTCTGCATCCGACNATATGATGGAGGCTGAAATGAAATGAAGTTTTAAATTATGAACAACTTATCTATTATAGGAACTATTAAAAAAGGAATGTCTGCATCCGACTTTTTTTTTAAACTGACATTATGCACGTAGACCTTCTAATGTTGGTAAGAAAGGTATGATTATCAGGAAGCGCGAGCTGAAGAAATCCGAAAGGGAGGAAGCAATGTGAAGACCGATATCTGACAAGTTCATCTCTATATCGCACATTCCAAAGATTGGTGGGAATTTAAGTTACCCATTGAACTTCATCAGTATAATTATGATTAAACTGTTGGGAAAATGTTTTCTGCCATACGCAACGAAAGATTTACTAAACGTTTACATGAATCATAAATACCCCCGACCGAGAAAAAGTAAAATCGTGCGTAATCCATCTTTATAACATCCGGTAACCATATATCAACTTTCGGAAGAAATGAGAGATTGCTTTATAAATCAGAATACTTGCTAACTGTTTACACACCGCATAGTTGTACAGATTTCAATAACGTGTACTTTTCCACTCCCGTAAATACACATTGTGAGAGTTTTGTTGCTTTAAGTTAAATTTACATACAAAATAAATGTTGATATATCGCGTCTGACTAATTCCATGTCATGTAAATTTGATTTGTTTACTTGAATGTAGTGGATCTCATGAATTTCTGAAATATGAGGTCATCTAGTTTATAAAATGTAGATCTATATGTCTGCAGCTTAAAAGACGAAGTACATAACCATGCATAAAATTAAATCGGCAGGAAATCAAAAACGTGGTACCACGAATCATTATTTCCAATACATTACTGTATAATCTTTTGAATGAAAGGAATTAAATAGCATGAAACCACAGTTTACATAATAATCCAAATTAACTGATTGCATAATAACGTGCCTTTACATTTATTAATTAAAATACATCAAATTACAGCTCGATTAATCACAAATCTTTACAAACATGTCACATACGGTGTGTGATGTTTCCTCGATCTTTCATCAAAGAAATTGCGAAAAATACCTACATTTATTTGATAGTTTTCGCCGCGAGTGTTATGAATATTTCATTTAATATCTTTAGAACTTTCCGGTGGCATATGGTAATAGGTTAAAATTTAGAAAGTTTGATTGATATTTATTAATTTTCTTGCATTGTCGATAATGTCTCATAACCACAAACCATGGTCGTTTTATCAATTGAACAATCTACAAAGGATATAATATGAAAGAAAAAGAAATTTAAAGTTAAATTGCATGACGTCAAAAAATACCTCAAACAGGGTTCGAAATTCACTAACTCGCAAAATGTGAGTTAATTTTTTCCAGGAAAACCCTGTTCCTTTCCGGTTTTGTCTATTAGCTTTGTTGAAAACATTGTTTCATGCCTGAATTTAATATGACACTGTACAAGTCTCTGTATAAAAGTTAAACAAAAAACACAATTATACTTCTTTTTTCNGTATAAAAGTTAAACAATAAACACAATTATACTTCTTTTTTTCAAGCTTTTAATCAGTTACGGATCAGTATTTTGTGTCATTGATTAAAAAATCAAACACATGATGTCGTCTGAAATTAAGATTTTAAGCTTTAGTTTTAAATTGCAAGTAGTCTTTGGAAATTGCGAGTTCAAATTATGAGTGCTAGCAATTAATTGCGAGTTGCCAAAATTGGGAGTTTCTATCCCTGCCCAATCACTGCAAATGTGTTGTTTTAGTTATTATTAGAATATTCAAGTACACTAAGAAGTTCAATGTTAAAATAACTTTCTTAAAATGTAAACTTGTAAGAATTACCCGAAACAAACGTGAAGATAATTGCCACCAGGGAGAGGACAGGTCGCTGATGTTTGATGCAGATGTTGAGCAACAGAAGGACACACGCAGCAATGGCTGAGGCCACGGACAAGGCAGCTTTCACCAGTTCTTGAATTTGGTCTGCATACACCACGTCTGGAAGAGTTAAACTACATTTTAGAATTGATTTTGGATGATAATAGAAATTCATAAAAAGAAAAATCTGGGTTTTTAATTGCTATATGTTTTTGTCAATTGAAAATTTATCTTAATTAATTATAAACATTTAATAGAACAATAAGAAACACACTTGAATAGAGAAAGTCTGGTCAATCAGATGAATACAGAATTTATCAATACCGTACTCTGTTTATTTTTAAGTCTTAATTTTTTTCATTACAGTAGTTTTCTCCAAACAATTTAAAAATTCAATGAATGATTTGCATACACAAGATAACGTGCATTACAAAACCCCTAATCTACTTCCCAGTATGTAGATTGATAAAGTGGTTGATTTATCACGCCATTAAGACATTATACATACCACCATCGGCTGTCTTGTGTTCGTTGAGAATTTGTCGGTAGGTTTTCGCTTCACATTCTCCTCCATTCCGACATGAAATGCTATACCAGAGCCCATTAGATTCGTAGATCTCCCCATTGTAATCACTCACTACCCAGCCCGGGGTAGCAAACCCTGTGATTTGTAGTAATGTACACACTACGTAACCAAGTCCGAGAACAACTGTCACACCTTGTGAAAACATGTCGATACTAAAAGTTAAACTAAAACTTCATGCAAACTATTACACCATCTTCGAGCGAATGTTATAACTGAATGGCACGTTCGCGCTAAGCAGTGTTGTTTTCCTTGACTAAAAATGGCTTCCGTTCCGATTCACCTGCGCGGTGTCAATCCAGGTCAACCGAGCGATTTAAAACTTCTATCGCCTTACCTGTTCAGCGTAAATCAAAGAGACGAAAACTGATATGGTACGCAAATCACATGCAGAATCATAAAAGTTATAAGGATACTGTCTTATTGTTTACAGGATTAAACACTTCTGCATTTACGTGTGCAAATTACCTGTGGGCGGATCAAGAATGCTCTATTGAGGAAGAGACATTCCCTCTCTCTGGGCAACGAAAACGTATTATAGTGATGACGTCCTAACAATGCCTAGAAGATCTAGAATATCTACGTGCAGATGTTACTGTAACGGGAAAACGTATAACTTTAGGGACACATATAAAAGTTTGTCTAATATACGTTCTTTCAAACTGGGAGAAAATGGTTTTAAGAACACTTGTCCTCACTAATCTCTGCATCTTTCACATGCTGTAGGTCACATTATGTAATTGTGATGAAATATTTTTGTCCTCACAACTTCTGTCGATTCAATGGTTATCAATCAATCTAATCTATCCATCGATAAAATAATTATTTGAAGATAAATTTACTAAAATTTGCTGTGCTTGTGGAATTTCCTCATAATCGCGGATATTACACCATCGTGTGTGTGTGTGGGGGGGGGGGGGGGGGGGGGGTATAGGTTTCTGAGCTCTAAAGTGTTATTCTTTTCACCTAGAATCACCATACATACGTATAGACTACCCGTTTCCTGTTGGAATTTGGGTCAAAGGCCAAGCGCACTGGATATCGAAGTAGCAATATGTTTTATCATCCTGCCCACTTACAATCACCATATCAGACTACCAGGTATGGACTACTTATGGGACGGATATGTTTCAAGAAATCAAAGGTCAAGCTCACTAGGCTTAAAGTAGCAATGTGGGGTTCCATTGAAATTCCTTGAATCCTTAGGAGATGTGAGGTATTCTTAGTGATCATTGCTCACAGTACCTCTTGTTGAATATAATTACATGTAGCTCGTACATTTGCACTCTGATGCCGAACGGTTGATCGGATAATGCCGCCATATCACAGATTTGATTTTTTAAAATAACATCTTGAAATGATGGAGATATTGATAATTCGTGAAAATTAAACTAATTCTACAAATTATATAATTTCAATTTGAATCGCGTTCAGGAAATTTAAATATATTTGTGATTGAAATCTATGAGCAATGTCCATCATTCTTAATAGTGTTATTTGTGTCATAGTTTGGGAAGCAATATAGAGAAGTGTACGCGTAATTGAAAACCACAATTGAACGGGAAATCCATTGTACGTAATAAAACAAAATATTATCTGTTAATACAACAAACGTTTTATTCATCTCGCTCGATTCAAGGAAATTGAAATAGATTAACTTGATACATGTATATCATGAATTTTTGTTTGATTGCCGTGTCAAAATACTAAATTATTTCTCTGCAAATGACCATGATAATACATATATACATAATTTCCTTTGGAATTGTAAAGTGGATATAGAGAAGGCGTTGGCGATACCTCTCTCTCTCTCTCTTCTCTCAGGAATCTCTTTCTCTCTCTCTCTTCTATAATATAGTATGTGTGTGTGTGTTTAATTTTTTTTTTTTCGCCACTCTAATTCCTTTAACTACTGCAGTATACATTATTATCAAGTTCACTTACAGTGCCGAGTAATAAGTAAATTCTTCTTTTCATGATAAATCAGATTACCGTTCCCCTTACTTTGTTAATTTTAAAATAAAGCGTTTTCATATCCTCACTAGGCGAGACCATTTCTTTGATCACGAAGTTCGCTGTTGCCATTACACAATAAATTTCAAGTCTGAAAATATAGGTGTGGAACTTAGACCGCATGCCAAAAACTGTGGCTAACAAAACGTTAGACTTTCATACATTTGCGTGTTTCAGAAATATTGAAGGGAGGATTTACATTTAACTTTGTATTCCGTTATGAATTCTTCACAACGTTTTACTTGCTGAACTCTAATACTACTAATTTTCATGCCGTGTCATTGTTCCACTGCAATTGCATTGCATTCAAAAGAATAAGGAAGATTATTGATTGATTATTTGTGTTTTTTGTCCCGCGAGAATATTTCACTCATTATTGAGACGTCACCATTGGCCGGTGAGGGCTGTCAAATTTAGGCTATGCTTAGGTCACTCATGGCTTTTTAGCAGTGAGGTCTTTTTATGCGTGCCACACCTGCTGCGACAACGGGACATCGTTTTAGGTCATCCCGAGGACCCGTGACATCACACCTGTTGCCGAGGGTTTGGCATGGAACTGTCACTACCTGTGTAACCGACTTAGGTCTGTCGCGGCCGGGATTCGAACACCCAACCTTCCGCATGCGAGGCGAAGCATCTGGATTGAATCTTAATTATTATATATATCGGGTAATGCCAGTAATCACCGAATTTAGACGGTTAAACTCATGCAATGCGCGATAGCGCTTTATTGAAATGTTTTAACCGTCTAAAATCTCTCGGTGATAACCTGATATACTGAAAAAATAGATTCATTTTTATATTAAAACGAACAAAATCAATGTTCTTAGACTTTACTTGTTCAGGGTAGGTGATCAAAAAGTCATCCTTTCAATTCTAAAGGTGTTTTAAAGCAAATGAGAATCGCCGCTAGGGTGATCACGCTGAATAAAATTTAATGATATGGGTAATCATTAAAATTTGTTGAAGCGTATAATTTTGTAACATCCAATCTGATTGGTTTCAGTTCGATTTAGCAACATTCGTGTATCCGTGACAAGAACAATACGTCGTCAATGTCCACTTATAGAGTTCTGATTAAATGTCCAAATGCGTTGCTGTTCGAGTTTCATTTGTCGCCAAGTACGGAATATGATCCGCGTCATAAAAAGATAGTACAGGGTGTTCATAATATATGTTACTTTAACTTAAATATTCTTTGTCACTCACCATATCGTGATTACGCACACGATAGTGATTATTTATTGAAGATGCTTAGACGGGTCCATCCACCCAGATAATAGAGAGCGGGATTGACTGTGCACCACAGTGCCGCACAATAGTCAGCACGGATGAGCGTAGGTAAAGGGGGGTATCCGAAATAGTCGGTGACGCAAATGTGTGTGTGGACATGATCAGGGGAGGTTGATTGCGCATGCTATCGTGCACACCGGCTGTGACACGGGACGAGACTAGTCGGTTTACTTGGCGGTATCATTCCGAATGACGCCCATCAGGTCAAACTCGACACTTATAACTGGCGACATCGCAAAGGAGTGCGGCTTACTGGATACTGATTCTGAATCACTACGCCCGCATCCCACGCCCCAGGGGTTGGGTCAGTCCGCCTTTACGACACGCAAGGAGATTGAGGACCTACTTTCTAACGGCCGGATCTCAACGGTGTTCATTTAAACAACCACAATCAACAGTTTTATTTTGGGTAAAACGTTCGGGAAATAATGCACATAGAGTTGCTGTTTAAGAGGTCTAGGGTGAGGTTTGAAGTGATCGTCATCTTTTTGGGAAATGTATTTTGATTTCAGTCAGGATTGCAAAGAGAATCAGCAAATTAAAAAGGTTGATTGTATTTTCTTGAGCGTTTACGCGGGCTTCCACTCGAGAATATTTCACTCGATATGGGGACGGTCACATTACCCCTGTTTTGTTTGAAGGGCTAACACAATATACGGCATATGCTCGGGCATCAGGGCTTTGAAGCAGGGGAGGGGATTTTTCGTGCCAGCACCTGCTTGAACGGCCGTTTTCTGCAGGGTGCGTCACCGAATGAACAGCCCATTCAGTCCCTCTTACGACACGCAAGGGGATGCTGGAGCCATTCTAAACCCGGACCCCACGGGTAATATTAAAATGAAAACATTTGGGTTTTTCATTGTTATTTTTTAACGACATACTTTGCCAGACTTAAAATTGTTAATCAATCTGGGAGATGTTTAATATAGTTGACGATAGGCTTGCCGCAAACTTCGCTAACGCGCTCCGTAGCATTACAACAGGGGCGCCTGATATGCGCGCTGTAGATCTTATTAGATGTCAGATATTAAGGTGGAATGAATAACCTGTACGCATGACAAGTGAGCTGTTGGCTGGTAACACCAATATTGAATTGAATTAAGATTGATTTTTTTATTGGTTTTACGGTCCCAAGCCGGAGAAAAGTTACTCATACGGAGAGCTCGGTCACCAAATGCGGTGACGGGCTGCAAAATTTAGGCCCTATTGCTCGCACTCAGGGCCCGGAGTATAAGGGGGAGGATAAATTCCGGCGGGCCACCTGCTGCGTAGACACTCGAGGACACTCTAATGTGATTGGTTGCCACTCATCACTGCGGGATCGCACGATACTCGAGTCGCTCTTACGACACGCAAGGGGATGCTGAGGACCTATTCTAACCCGGATCCTCACGTAAGGAATACAGAATCAATCAATTACATGAAATAGATACTTAAGCGGCATAGCGTTCAATAAATAAATGGGCCCCATCTTTTGGCTCTACATGTTCACTTTTACTTTCAGTTGGAATTCAACGTGGGGGTCCGGGTTATGACTAGGCCTCCCCAGCATCCTCTTTGCGTGTCGTAAGAGGCACTGGAATGGGGCAGGTCCACATTTCGAAATGAAACCCTGGAAAAAACCGAGGTCCCGTGTCAGCAAGTCAGGTGTGGCACGAATAGAGTCCTCCTGCTCAAAGGCTCTGAGTGCCGAGCATGAGGCTTTTTGCGCCCTCCCGGCAATGGTGAAGTCTCCAATTCTCGATGGGACGTAAAACAAGTCAATAATCAATCAGATCAATGAAGCATCACTTGAAGAGACATAAATTTGTCGAAATGCGCATGCTGGTGCATAAAAAATTGGTAACGTAATATGATTATCTTGATGACCTGGTCGAGGCCTTGCTGGTGGACTGTTCGTCCGAGGGTCTCTGTAAGCCCATTGCTATGGTACTAATGTTACTAGCTTGAAAGTACGGGATATATGTATTAGATAGCAAACTTCTGGGTCATCACGTCATAATATGTATGCATATGCATGACCAGTAGACGTCAACCTGATGCTCATTGAATACAAATGACTGCGATAATCAATTGGCGTGTACAGAAAATTCCTGAAAATAAAACCTTCATGAAACGATTTCCTGGTGATAAAGTTAAATGTAATGCTCTGGATAACTGCAGTAAGGTGTGGAAAAACCGCGCCCGCAACTTTTTTCTTCTTAATTCTTATTTTAAACGAATAAAGGTTTCGCATCTAGACTGGAAGTAAACCACACGCATAACATGCCGGTATATATAAAGAAGAGAATATATGTTAACTTGAGATGTGAATCATAGCATTATGAGTCTTATAGAATATACATGTATCATTCCTGTATTTAATTCCGCAACACTTTTATAAAATACATTTTTTAATCCCGTATCAACCGCATCCAAGCCTCTGCCTAATAATGCGATGAAAATCTGATCTGGCTGCGTCTTATGATTGTACATTTTAATAGTCGAAATACCTCGATGTTCAAATAATTTTACTTTCAGGCATTAAGTTTGGAATACGGAACGATACTCTTTAAGAATCATTGTTAAATTAAATGTAAATTCAGCAAATTACGCATACAAACCCATAAAATAGTTTAATGATATATACACTTTCATTTTAAAATATATGTTGAAGACTATATAATGTATTATTATTATTAAATGGCTGATAAATAAGTTGTTTAAAATTCAATAATCAACATTTTCCAAAATTTTGAGAAATGATATACCAACTGCATGATGGAAATATGGTGAGTGGGGGGGGGGGGCCTTTTTTTTATTTATGTATGATGCGGGATGGCGGTCTGGCAGCAATCGATCGGCCATGCATTGCCCAGTATATATGTAGCTAGCACTGGTCTTTAGATCAGGGGCCCGGTTGAAATAACGAACGATATATAGGCCTAGCAACTGCACAGCGGGTATCATTGATTGATGATTATTTATTGTTTTACATCCACGAAATATTTCAATCAATCATATGGAGACGTCACCAATGCCGTGAAGGGCTGCAAAATTTAGGCCTATGCTCGCACTCAGGCCTTTGAGCAGGGAGGATGTTTAATCGTGGCCATATTCTGCTGTCAATACGGGCCTCGGTTTTTTAGGTCTCATCCGAATGACGCCCCATTCATGCCTCTACGAACACGCAAGGGATGCTGGGGACCTATGCAACCCGGACCCCACGGTCACAGCAGGTATCATATCGGTCGATCTTTTCATCAATCAGGCTACTGAATACTTCACTGCGAATAGGAACTTGTATAACACGTGCTTAAGCATGCATTGTTTGATAATTATTTACAACATACCAAATGTAACCATTCAAATGAAATTACCATTACAAAAAATATAAATAAATGATAAGCTATCGTAAAAAATGCTTCAACCACACTACACAAAATTATCAGAACATTGCTCATTGCGGTATACAAATAAATAATTGTACTTTATCATAAGGAATAATCCCGGGGGAAATAATAGAACAAGTTAATAGGAATAGAATACTATTTCAATTTCAAATTTATTCTCTAAATATCGTTACTTTACACCCATCGAGATCACAGCTGGTAACAGCGCCCCCCTCCCCATAATCTACAGATAGCTATTCATATTCAAGTATTTATTTTATGTCGACAATCTCTTAATGTACGTGACCATTGTTTATATACCTAAAAATGAACTCAAATAGCTAGCTTTTTAAAAATACGAGTTCCCTCGCTGAAACCCATCTCTCTACTTACA
>CAJDSM010040155.1:0-14371 GCA_903981925.1 Ostrea lurida
AGTCAGCCCATCTCGCAAAAGTCCAGTAGTTATTCATTTTAGTATTCTTCATTCAAAAGCTTCTATTAGAGAAGAAAATATAATTTGCGGGGGGGTGTGTGTCAAATCGACATTTAGGTACATCAGCGCTTTAACAATACTCATTTTCATTCATTTATCGATTAGATACATGTATTCCCATATGTTTAGCAATATTCCATTATCATCTGCATACGATGTTTATTTTCTCAATTGATTCAATAAATGAGAGTATGTTCTGCGTATGATAAAGTTTCAAAGCAGGCTATTGACAAATAGGTTAATGTTACAGGGTTTCAACAGTCTCGTTTAAAGTCATTTTATTTTGTTACAATGATTTAATTTGCAATTTATACAGCTTATCATGCCGCCTGACATGTTTCATACCAATTGTCAGACCGATTTTACATACTGATTTTGACTGCAGATTACTCCATTTATCTGACTCACGGCGGTTATCTGACTGACGGCGGTTATCTGACTCACGGCGGTTATCTGACTCACGGCGGTTATGACTTGTCAACAGGGGATAATTACTCCTCTTAGTCACTTGACTCCACCTCTGGTGTGTCAAGGTAAAACTATAATTAAACATAAGAATTATCACGTATACACATTTTTAAAAAAAAATGAAAGTCATGCAAATACTTAGAGAAAAGATATATTGAACGTGTATATTTACAGTATAATTTGTTCAGCAAATGCAGTAACCATGTCCATCCGCCATAAGTAATTCACTAAATATGTCGTTCATCCAAAGTGAAGAAGATGTGATAAAGTGCGCGATGTTCATTTTTCCACTAGTGACTCTATTCTTTAAGCTGTGGAAGTCTATGGTCAGTATCGGGTTCTTGCGGTCTCTGGATGATGTCCACCTCGTTGGTCTCTACCTTTAATCTGTTGATGTTGGGATGCAGCGCGATGAACTGCTTGTTGATTTAGAGGTGTAATCTTCGCAAGTTCAGAGTGGGGATGGACACAACATCATGGTAGTTACTTGAAAGGAAGATACCATGAACAGGTGGGCAGAACACTTTGCAGAAGTTCTTAACCGGCCTGAACCAGATAATCCGGTGAGTGAGGTCGACACAAACCCAGAGGAGCAGATAGAAGACATCAACTGTGATGAACCGAGCATGGTCGAAATCAAAGGAGCGCTAAAGATGCTAAGTACCAGGTATTGATGAAATACAAGCAGAACTTTTAAAAGCAGACATACGGTTTACAGCGGAAAAGATTAGAGAACTCATTGGTAGGATATGGGAAGATGAGCAAGCTCCACAAAACTGGAAGAAAGTACTGATAGTAAAACTACCCCAAGTAAGACAGCCTGAGAGAATGTAAGAATTGGAGGGGCATCACCTATCTGCCAGTAGTGAGCAAAGTGCTGGGTCGCATAGCTGTAGACAGGATCAGGAAAGGGATTGACAAAAGACTCGGGGAAAGAACAAGCAGGCCACCGTAAGGGAAGAGGAACCACTGAACAAATACATGTATTTATCCTCAGAAACATCAAACAAGTTAACGAGTGGCAGGCAACGCTTTACCCCAACTTTATTGATTTTGAAAAATTAATAAACATACTAGTAGTAAGATCTTCTATGATGGATTCAAGTGTGCTGTAGTAGACCAGAAATAGACAAGTAGTTGGTTTGGAATCAAGACCGGAGTGAAGCAGGGATGTAACATGTCAGGCTTCCTCTTCCTAGTTGCTATGGATTGGACAATGAGAAAAGCAATAGAAGGTGGAAAGAATGGCATCAGGTGGAAATTTACTACCAAGCTGGATGACCTAGACTTCGCTGATTACATTGCGTTGATGTCATCAACAAAGACAACAAGGCAAAGCAAAACCAACAAGCTCAGTGAAGACGCAAGAAGAGTAGGACTAAAGATCAACAAGAGCAAAACAAAGATCATAAGAATAAATGCAAACCAAGCAGAAAAGATCAAAATTGATGATGAAGAACTGGAAGATGTTAAAAAGTTCGTATACCTTGGTGCAAGTATAGCAAAGGAAGGGGGTGGTATACAAGACATGAAAGGAAGAGCAGCAAAAGTAAGAGCATCTTTTGTCAGACTGAAACAGATATTGAGCACCAACAACATCAGACGACACACCAAAACCGGAACAACTGTATGGATGCGAGACTTGAAAGATGAATAGAGGAAATGATAAGATGATCAATACTTTCCAAAACAAATGCTTAAGACGCATCTTAAGAATAAGATGGCAAGAACACACTACTACAGAAGAGATGCTCCAAAGTGTAGAAATCGTGAATGAGATCATTGAGTGAAGAAGTCAGGAGAAGAAGATGGAAGTTTATTGGACACACCCTGAGACAAGAAGCAGCGAGTGACTGTAACGTAGCAATGACATGGGCACCAGAAGGGAAAAAAGAAAGAAAGGGCGACCAAGAACCACCTGGAGACGAACGGTAGAGAAAGAGCGGAACATCTGAGGATGGAGAACGTGGGGGAAGCAAGAGCTGCTGCAGCCGACAAAACAGAGTGGGGACAGTGTGTGTAGGCCTTACGTGCCCTTAGGCACGCAGAAGATAGGTAGCAAGTAACTTGAGAGAGGAAAATGATTGGATGGTCGTTATAACAATTTAGTTTACCATATGACCTACATTGATCAAATGCTGTCTGATGTGTTTCATAGCAATGTTATGCCGTTTTTCACACACTGATATGACTACGGATTGCTTTGTTTACCTGATCAAGACTATGGATCACGGCGGGTGTGACCGGTCAACAGGGAGTGCTTACTCCCCTAGGCACTAGATGCCACCTCTGGTGTGTCCAGGGTCCGTGTTTGCCCAACTCTTGTTTTTGTATTCTAATTTGGGACTTGCGAGATTGATTACTGTTGTTATTTTTGCCTTTAAATGGATTTTCATATTGGTTCAATGGGAATCAAAAATAAATAACAAACAGTTATCCATCTCATAACTCCTATCACGAATACAAATGTAAAAGTTGGCAAACACGGATCTCTGGACATAACAAATGCCTAGTAGGAGGAGTAAGCAATTCCTGTCGACCGGTCACATTCGCGGCGAGACCCGTATCTTAAATTGATCAGACAACCGTAGGGATCTGCAGTCTAAATCTGTGTGTAAAGAACGGTTAAACAATCGTCAGACAGCATTTGACCAATTTACATGTTGTATTGTCATACCAGATCATTATACCGACTATAGAATTTGTGAAATGATAACTTTAACCGAAACTGATGAAGCCCGTGTAGCATCAACTTGTTTGTCAGTAACCTGCCTCGATTTAAAACCTGATTAAGGAGGCTCATTACATTAAAATTTATTTCATGATTCATTTAAGCACCTTTAAGAAGCATGGGTTCACATTCCGAAAAGTAATACAAGCTCTCAATTATTTATATGATTATTTTTTATTATTTTTCCCGGAATAATGAAAAAGTTGCTTTCTTTGCAAATAAGAGGTTCTAGTATCCAAACTTCGCTGTGATTTGGTGCATGATATGAATATCTAATAAACATGCCCAAAAGACCCCGAAAGAAGTTATGATTTTTTCGAGAAAAAAATATTTACGAATATTGAAAATGCTATTGTGATATCTTTTAAATCTATGGATAAAATTTCAAAAAACAGATTAATTAAAAGACAGACACGTCAGACAAGTATATTTTAAAAAGCTAAACATCATATGCAGGTGATAATGGAACATTTTTACATCAAATGGAAAACTTACGATGGAGAAGCTGAAATTACCGCGTTTGTTGAGTTGTTAGTTCATCTAACATGTATATTCAAGTAAAGCAGATGTGGAAATCTCTGTGTGTTGTTTTTTTAGAATTCCGAGTTCACTAGGACATATCAAATCGACATAGGGATGAAAACTATTATATTCTAATAGATAAAAAAAAAAAACACCGTCGATAGAATAGATCTAAATGTCGACTTGAGTGCCACTGTTTAAAGGTAGCAAATTTTATTGTCGTTATAACGATTTAGTTTGCCAGAATTGCCTGCCATTGAGCACATGCTTTCTGACGTCGTTCATAGTATTTAATTGTTAAGCCGTTCTTTATACACTGATTTTGACTACTGATTATTCCGTTTACCCGATCAAGACGATGGGCAAACACGGACCCCCGGATACACCGGCGGTGGGATCAGGTGCCTAAGAGGAGTAAGCATTCCCTGTCGACCGGTCATACCCGCCGTGAGCCCATAGTCTTGATCAGGTAAACAGAGTCCAGTGTATGAAAAACGGCTTTACTAGATTTGACGACGGGTAATCCCATAAACTTTGTTTCGACTAAGGGCTCACGGCGGGGGTGACTGGTCGGCAAAGGATGCTTACTCCTCCATGGCACCTGATCCTGCCTTCGCTTTTGTCGGAGGTCCGTAGTGCCCTACACTCGACTTTATATATATGTTTTTTTTAGGATTATGGTTACGTTTAACAATTTGTTAACTTCGCCAATTTATCTTTAACAATTGCTATGAAACACATCAGACAACATTTGCCGCCAGTTCATTAAACTGGAATTTACTAACAAACGAATAGATGCTGTAAACATAAGCAATATTATTCGTCATGAAAAAGTTCAGTCGTATTCCAGCATGTTTTCAATTCAAGTCTAAACCCTGCATTTCATACGATTATACTTCTACAACTGCATCCGATCCTTTTTAATTACAAGCAAGCTTCACAGTGACTAGATATTGACAATCTTATACTTAATCCACCAACATGTTTTTGTTCTTCTCCGAGGTTCTTCTTTCAACTATAGTCCAGCTGGACATTTAAGTACTAGTGATGTTAATGTAGTTAATCAAAGTACTAAAAGTACTGAAAAGCGGTTAGCATGTTTGCTTGGGATATTTCATACTAAAGTATTTAAATAAAGATCATATCCGGAATTCAGAAATGATTATTTTGCAGCATTTTACTGCATGGCTAGGTACATGTAATTAACTTATGTCATGGTATAGTAGTAAGAAGTGGTATTAGCAAAAGGAAATATTAACGAGTTTTCTAATGACATTGTATATTTCACAGGTAAACTGAACATAATTGAAACTTGTTAACCCCATTTCTCTTGCAAGTCAATAGCACCCCTTTTCGGATTTCTTTTTACTGTTAGAAATTTTTGCAATCGTCAACTTTCCATTTTTATGTAGTAATGTACCACCATCATCTGCTTGTGGTGTGTATATCTCCCAGTTGATAAGTACGCAAGAGAAATGCCATGTGTATGATGACTTTTTAAAGCGAGGCCAACTACTAACTAAAAAGTTGATGTTGCAGGGTTATAACGATTCTCGTTTAAAGTCATCATTTCGCAAATTCTACGGTCATATAATGACCTTGTGTGCGTTACAAATGTCACCAAGTCATATGTTGACTGATTTGTTTCATACCCTTTGTTAGCTGTCATTTCGTACTAAATTTGACGACGGGGTAACCCCGTTTACTTTGTTTCGAGCTACGGGCTCACGCAGGTGTGACCGGTCAGCAGAGGATGCTTACTCCCCATGTCACCTATCCTGCCTTCACTTTTGTCGGGGGTCCGTATTGCCCTACACTCGATTCTGTATATATGTTTTTGGACTATGATTACGTTTAACACATTGTTTAGCTTCGCCGATTTATATCCATCCATCCCATTACGTGGGATAGTAAATGTGTTTAAAACCGAGACACGATTTTGAAAACTTAAAGAGCAGTAAGAGTGTAAGTATCATTATCAAATGTTGAGTTAATACCAAGTTTATTTAAAATGCAGCTGTAATAATGAGCTTTATAGTCAGACAACATTGTTTAAAGCTTTGTCAGCTGAAACCAAAACATATTTCTCATGTAACCTACTAGTAGATCTAATTATTGATCACTTCTAGTTTACGAAACACAGTAAAATCGATGCTATGTACTTGTGTTTTAATTTGTGTAATACGGGATTTCAAGATCCTTCTTATACTTTATAAGTTTATATCCATTCTGACAAGATATCAAGTTCCTTTTCATATTTGGCCCATCGTCTGGCATAATTTTCGACAGAATTCATAATGGAGATGAAGTTCTGTCGCCAATTGAATGACCAAGGTTCTCTGAATTTAGGACCTTTTAAAATAATTGATCTCAGATCTCCATTTTTAAGCGGTTAGCGTATACGCTAATCGCTTACTGTTATGGGTCCAGATCTGTGACGCAACCGGATGCTTCGTCAAAGCGCTACCTATGCAGCAATGTATCGGGCCTCTTCGGCATTTGACGGAAATTTCCGAGCTGTTCTGATTTTTCCCGCGCTCGAGCAACTTGTCGGGAATTAGGCCAAAGTATTTTCAAAATCTTTTTAACTGAAATAACAGAGTAGATTATCGATGTAAATTAATGTTTTTGCAATATCAAAACTAAAGTTACTAACTTCGTCGTTATTATTTTTGCAATACTTGTATAAAATTGACATGAATACAATACTAATAAAAGGTTACATGCTGTATTGAAAAATGCATGCTGAAAATCTAATTAATGGTCCGCTGCACTGTGAAGACTTGTCCGATTTTATTGTTTACCAGGGTTGTTGTTTTACTATAAAGAACATGAAACCAAATTTTGGATGCATGTCATCTGAAGGTGGCATAGATGGCTTAGTGGAGTCCTGTATCAATGCAGTTTTTGCAATGTCGAGACGTAAAAATGCATGCATCATCATTTTTCATTCTACTGCTATTAAGTATGATAACAGGGATGCTTACTCCTCCTAGGCACCTGATCCCACCTCTGGTGTGTCCAGGGGTCCGTGATTGTCCAACTCTTGTTTTTGTATTCTATTTAGGACTTACGAGATTGATCACTGTTCGTTATCTTTGCCTTTACATGATGCACATTCAGGTCATTAATGAGTACTTGTTTTTGATTCACATAGTAGAATAGAGAATGGAATTTGTACTCCTAATGAATAAGCAATTGTTTCACTCTTCAATTCGCTGCAAAATCTTTGCTCTTTTAAATTTTTCCGTGGAACTGTTCCACTTCACCAATTGCAGTTCGAACTTTGTTCTTTTCAAGTTAAAGTCATCACGTTTATCATAATTTTTATAATGTGGTTGTCAGCCTGCCATTAGAGTCAATATTAAGTAAAAAAAAACTCCAGATACGAAGCAGATATATCAGATTCTGTGGTGTCTTTTATTTCGAGTTCGTCGGGATATATTGACATACTTATGAAAATGATGGTTGTAAATTTATAAGACATCATCAATATATCTACATGTAAGATGTAAGGTTAGAGGAACAGGAAGGTTTTTTGTTTTTGATCAGCGTAAATTTTTGAACAAATTCTGCTTCATATAATATGAAAATAAAGTCGTGCCAATAAGGGGGCAAAATTAGTGCCATAAGAGAATTGACAAAGATTGTTTGAATAGTATTGTGTCTGCAAAGAGACTACATCAATACTTAATCGATAAGAAACGCAAGATGCTCTTAATATCTACTGTAGAGTTATATGGTGTTGGCAATCAAAGTGGTTTCCAACGACAGAAACTTGTATTTTCGGGTGCCGTTTTTGTTCAAAAAGCATTATATATTATCATGAAAAAGCCTGATTTATAATATTGTTTATAAAGTGTGGAGAAATCATACGTTTTGATATGCAGTCAATTTTTAGAAATAGCTCGTGACTGAAGTTCTTTCTATAAGCTCTTTAGATGTTTTTGAAATCACACTCTGATCTGAACATACTGTTCTGGAATATGATAGTGGGAACAGTATTCTGAACTGACTCTTATGACAGCTGTTAGTGTTTAGTTGTGAAGGATAGAGTTTACGTACATGGTATGCGAAGATATACAAAAGGCGAAGTTGAACAATTGTGTCAAACCGTATTCATCAATCAAAAAACCTATACAATCGAGTGAGGCAACACGGACTCCGACAAAAGCGCAGGTAGGATCAGGTTGCGCATAGGGGAGTAACATCTATGCTTAAACGGTTACACCCGCCGTGAGCCTGTAGTCGAAACAAAGTAACAGGGTGGTTACCAGTCGTCAAATCTATAATAGAAATAAACAGTCTCAAGGGGCATGAAAACAAATCATCAAAATATGACTTAGTGATATTTGTATCGCAAACGGTTCTTATAGCGACGTAGAATTTGCGAAATGATGATTTAAGAGATTCGTTATAACCTGCAGCATCAAACTTTTGGTTAGTAGTTGGCCTCGCTTTAAAGTCCTCATACGCATAGATGCCTTTGCGGATATCGAGACAATCGGGAGAATATACAACACCTATAAGCAGGTGATAGTGGTATATTAACTAATAGAAGGGAAAGTCTGACGATTGCAAAGTTAAAGTCATGCACGCCTTATCATAGAATGTAGTTGTCAGTCTGCCATTAGAGTCCAATGTTAAGTAAATATCCAAATAATTGAAGCCAATTGTCAGATTCATGTGGTGTCCTCTTAATATCAGAGTTCTTCGGGATATATAAATGGACAAGTAATTTTGAAAATTATGATGTGCTTAACTTGGATAACACATCATCTGTATAACTATATGTAGGTTGAAAGGGACACGGCCAAGTTTTTTGTTTTTTATCCGTAACATAGTTTTGTACAAATTCTGTTTCATATGAATAAAATAAGAGTCTGCCCAATAAGGGGGCACAATTAGTGCCATAGGATGCCGGGATTTGGAAGACCTGGTTCCAAAGTATCTAACATCAAATATTATATATAAGAAACCAAGCATGCTCTATATCCTACTTCAAGAGTCTTGTGTGCGCAATCAGAGTGTTTTTAACAAAATATGTTGTTTGGTTTTCCAGCGCTAAAATTCTGTTTTTCGGGTGCCAGTCTTTGTTTAAAAAGCAATTATCTATAATCTGAAAAGGCTCTAAGATTTTAATTTTAATCGTGGCGAATCGTTGTGTAAGTGTGGAGAAATCATACGTTTTGATCGCAGTCAATTTTTGAAAATTCCGTATTATTACCGTAACCGTGCTATAGCTGATTCCAAAACGTCAAACCCCTTACAAAGAATTGCTTGTCCGAGATTAGTAAACGTTTACTCCTCACGAAAACTATTGACAGGCTGTGAATGAGCACTTCAGACGTAATTGAGTGAAACTACATATGCCAGAAGTAGGTGTAAATCAATGCTGATTCTGAAAAACTTTAAAGAATTCCTAGTAAATTTGTATTCAGAACTCTCTACCAAATCAAGCAGTCAAAACATATGAACTGTTAAACACTTTAACAACGACTCTCTCACGAATGAATTAAAAGACGAGACTTTTTATATTTATAGACAGTTGCTTCTTTAACAAAAATGTTAAAAGGGGAAATATTCATATCATAAAGAACGTACAGTCCCATGCATCCCGCTATATTTTAAGATGAATCCACACCTTGTATTTATACAGTATAGTTCCACGATTGCCCAAAGTTATTTCTAATTAAAACAGACTTGCGAGTGCTAGATAATTGAAGAAGTCAGAGAAATCCGTTACAAAGGTACTGTTGCTCTCTTCACTATTTAAGTAGACCCGCTGAGTCATGTATACTGGGGATATAAGATAATAGTCAAAATGAGGATCTTAAGTCCCTTATTTCAAAGGTACTAATTCGAGAACTCGTCATTTAAGTGGAGACAATAATTTATGACTATTATGAATTTGTGGAAGAAGTACCCAGAACGCTGGACCAAGATTGAGGAGAGAGGATCTTGACACTTTGTCTGAAATGGATAAAAGTAATTGGATAATTATTAAAGAATCCGAATTATATCACGCATTTAAACGGGGGAAAAATTGCGTACTATTTAAGCCCTTTAGTTTTTTAAGAAAACAGAAAGCTGGGTAATAGTTACATAGACTACATGAAACTTTGTACCTGGATTGCATGATAAAGCTGGTAACCCTTGTCTTTGTTTGTAAAAGTAATATTATACCTTGTCTTTTAATGAAATTAGGGTTTTACTTCAACTCTGGGATCGTACTTATATCCTAAATACTGCGAACTAAAAAGATTGAAATTTTCAATAATCTACTTTCTGTTTTGATATTCATATGAAGAATTAGGGAAATTTATGAATTGACATCTTTACGGTTGATTTGTTAGTTCACAGAGGTTACATGATTTTTTCGTCGGTGGTGAGTAACAGAGATACTGTTCCATCTACGATACTTTAGAAGTGGTGGTCATTCAGAATGTGGATTCTCAAAACTCTAAAGAGCTTTAGAAATTCAAGTCGAGCTTTGTATCTAATTTGGACTGCATAAAGACGTTGATTTTCACACTTTATACACAATATTTCACGATAAAATAAAATACTAGGCTTTTTTTCAGATATTGACTATGCGTTATTGATACAAAAGGGCCCCGAAAATAAAAGTTTCATGGATCATTGGAAACAGATACATATTTTGTCAGAAACATCCTGATTGCCCAAAAGTGATTCTGAGAAGATATAAAGAGCATGTTGGGTTTTTCCTTAAGATAATATTAGTGTAAGTCTTTAGAGCATGTTTCACAATATGTGGTATCCTATGGGCTATTGTGCCCCTTATTGGCAGACTCTTTTTATATCTATGAAGCAGATTATATGGTTCAGAACTGGTTACGCGGTAAAACAAAAAACTTGCCCGTCTTACTTATTTCATAGGTATTGAGTGTTATATTAAACATCATATTACCAAATTATGTCCATTTATTTCGATTAAATAAGACAAATTGACAGTTCTTCTTATTTGGTTTTCTATATTTGCATCTAAGAAGTGCAATTTGATGTGTGATTTGGTGATTGATTTGTCGTTATATAAATTATTATGTGTGTATTAGTTGATCTGTAAGCAGGGTGTATGATTAAGGGGAACTAAGGATTGGGGGATTAGATCTGTTAGTAAATTTGGATTCTGGTGTAGATGTTGAAATTTATTTAATTATATGTTGGCTGATTTGTTTCATACCTTTTACTGTTATTTCATCTAGATTTGACTGACGGGTAACACCCGTTTTATCTCTTGTTTCGACTACAGGCTAAGCGGAGGTGTAACCGGTTAGCAGAGGATAGATTATCTCCAGGCACTGATCCTGCTTCGTTCGTCGAAGGTCCGTGTTGCCCCTAATCGATTTTGTATGTGTTTTTGGTATGATAGTTTAGATACTTTTTATTCGCATTTTATATATGTGTATCAGTCATTATAAGAATGTACTTTGTAAACTTCACTCTGATTCTATGCAAGCAATGGCTGGAGTTCTCATTGAAAAGTAAAATGTAATAGGTTTGGCGATTCTATTCTTCCCAGCAGCCTATGGAATTACTGATGGCGCAGAAAGTGATCTTGAGTGGCTGTTTTATATTCTAATGAGGAGAAATTCATTCAATAAGGATGTCAAAGACGAACAGACCCGAAAGACTCTGTGGTGTCTTATTTATTTTAGTTTGACTGAGAAGGTTTCAACAGTTGTGGAATTACTATGGGCATCGAATATGCTCTTTGTTAGCTGACGCTGATTTTATATTCTTATGAGGCGATTGATTGAATAGAAAAATCTATAGAGGTGGACAGTTTATATCGGCATTTCGATATAATTGAGACGTTTATCGATTGATGATAATGATTTTCATCATAAATTTGTGATTCGATACTATTCAAGCGCGAACTATAAATATCTTTCCATGTCTGCTACGTATTCACTGGATATTTTATTGAACATAAACGGCAAACTAAAACTCACTGTTATAATAATCGGGACGAGTTAACTTCTCGATAGCACTTCCATATTTAAGTAGAACTATTCATCAATAACTGCATCAGTATAACATGTTCTCAACTTATTCGATACACCGGAGCAGCATTCGCAAATGCTATGATCTAGTCCAGATGGCTGCCATAGTTGTGTCAAATGTTGTCTAATGGTTTTATATGCAGGAATAGAAGATCAGGGAACAAAAGATTGTTCAGATAGTCAAAAAGGTCATCACGCTGTTGAGTATGTACTGTACCCTGTTTGTCATCAAGCTGTTCAGTACGTAAATGGTCACAGCGCTGTTTCGTAAGTTTGTCCGCTGTTTGTCACCAAGCTGTTATTTAAGTATGTAACTGTTTTCCACGTCTGTTCAGATAAGTCAAAAAAATGTCATAGCTGTTCAGTACGTACAAAATGGTCACAAAAAGCGTTTCAGTAAGTAGATTGTGCCTGTTTTTGTCATCAAGCCTGTTCAGTAAGTACTCGATACCCTGTTTGTATAGCTGTTCAGTAGTTAAAATGGATACCAAGCTGTTCAGTAAGTACTGTACTGTTTGTCACAAGCTGTTCCAGTAGATAAAATGGTACCAAGGCTGTCAGTAAGATTATGTACCTGTTGTCACGCAGCTGTTTCAGTAGTACTGTACCTGTTTGCATCTTAATGTATCAGTAATACAATAAATGGTACATCAAGTGTCAACGTAGTCCAAAATGGTCCAAAGCTGTCTAGTAAGTGATCGTCCTGTTTTGTATAAGCATGTTTCAGTAGTAAAATGGTCATCAAGCTGTTCAGTAGTATGGTACCCTGTTTGTCATCAAGTAGTTTCGTAAAGATACAAAATGGGTCACAAGCTGTTAATTTAAGTACTCATTACCACTCTTTGTCATACAGCGTTCAGCTAAGTACTGCACCTGTTTGTCACAGCGTTCAGTAGTACAAAATGGTCATCAAGCTTGTTTCCAGTAAGTAAATGTACCTGTTTTCATCAGTGTTCAGTAAAGTAAAAATGGTACACAAGCTGGTTCAAGTAAGTACAAAATGGTCACTAGCTGTTCAGTAGTAACTGTACCTTTTGTCACTAGCGTTTTCAGTAAAGTACAAAAATGGTCACCAAGCTGTTAGTAAAGTATGTACCGTTTTGTCATAAGCTGTTCAGTAAGTACAGAATGGTCATCAAGCTGTTCGTAGTACTGTACCCTCTTTGTCATCTAGCTGTTCAGTAAAGTACAAAATGGTCATCAGGCTGTTACAATAAAGTACTACGTACCCTCAGTTTGGTCATCACATCTAGCATGTTCAGTAAGTACTGTAACCATGTTTGTCATCTACACTGTTGTAAGTACTGTATGTTTGCATCTAGCTGTTCGTAAGTACTGTACCCTGTATTGTCATCAAGGCTGTTCAGTAAGTACAAATGTCACCAAGCTGTTCAGTAAGTACAAGTCACTGTTTTGTATCAAAGCTGTTCATGTAAGTACTCGTACCTGTTTTGTCATCTACTGTATAATAAGTACTGTAACCTGTTTGTCATCTAGCTGTTCAGTAAGTACTGTCTGTTAGTCATCAGGCTGTTCAGTAAGTACAAATGGCTCATAAGCTGTTCAGATAAGTACTTGTACCCTGTTATGTCACAGCTGTTCCAGTAAGTACAGAAATGGTCCACGCAAGCTGTCAGCTTAGTCGTACAATCCTGTTAGTCAATCCAGCTGTTCAGTAAGTACTAGTACCCTTTTTGTATTCTAGCTGTTCAGTAAGTACAAAAAGGGTCACCAAGCTGTTCAGATAAGTACAAAATGGTCCATATAGCTGATTAGTAATATCTGTATCCTCTGTTGTAATCAAGCTGTCAGTAAGTACAAATGGTCTCAAGCTGTTCAGGTAAGTACTGTACACTGTTTGTCCATCAATAAGCTGTTATGATAAGTACTAAAATGGTACCAAGCTGTTCAGTAAGTAAAAAATGGGTCCCTCAGCTGTTCAGTAAGTAAAATGGGTCAATCTAAGATGTTTCAGTAAGTATACGTACCTGTTTGTCATCTAGTGTTAGTATCTGGTAACTGTTTGTAGATTAATGTTCAGTAATTACTGTACCTGTATGTCATATAGATGTCAGTAAGTTACATAAGAGGAGTCGACACAGCTGTTCAGTAAGGGTATTGTGCTCTTTGTCATCCACCACATGTTCGATAAGTCACTGTAGCCTGTTTGGTCATCAGGTCTGTTTAGATAAGACTCATAAATGGTCATCAGGCTGTCTCGTAATATGTTATCTGGGTTTGTCATCAGCTGTTCGTAAGTCAAAAATTGGTCATACAAGGCTGCCTTCAGTAGTCTGTACCTGTTTGTCACCAAGCTGTTCAGTAATGTCAAATGGTCACAAGCTGGTTCGTAAGTACTGGTACCCGATTGTCTCAAGCTGTTCATGTAAGTAAAATGGTCAAATAAGCTGTTTCAGTAAGTATTGGTCCTGTATTGTACATAAATGGCTGTTCAGGTAAGTACAAAAATGGTACGCTGTTCAGTAAAGTAAACTGGTCACGCAAGCTGTTCAGTAAGTACAACTGGTCCATACTACTTTTCGTAAGTACTTAGGGTAAGAAA
>CAJDSM010040159.1:1224-11779 GCA_903981925.1 Ostrea lurida
AAGTATTATATGATTAAATAATAGCATCAAGTACTGAATATTTAACTTTTGTCAATAAAAGAATGTACTATATTCATAATCCTATCGTACTGTGTGTTTATCCTGTCGTACCGTACGTGTATTCTGTCGTATTATGTGTGTATGGTATACTATAGTTTACTGCGGGTACTGTTTACACGGTGATGTACGTCAATACGTGTGGCAAAAAATACCACAATGTACGGGCGAGACATTTTATCGGTCATCATTTCAATTCCATAATTCTAATCAGAACTTTGGCTAATTTCCTCTACCGAATGTGGAGTCCATTCCTTCAATCAATGAGTCCATCATAGCCACAATAAGACACTTTCGAAACCTCCCCCCTTTTTACTGGTCATGTGGCTGTGCCTAAACGAAATTGATAATCTTGAATTCTCCCAAAATAGGTATGGTTGTGGTGGTAGTCTGGCTTGAAAAAAGAGCTTTTTTAAAAATAAAATTAGAATTATATTATGCTAGGATTACGTTTAATACATTGCTACATCGCAATTTTATATTGTGTCATTACGAATATTAACTTTGAATTAGTATGGCTTGTGTGTGCTTTTGTGTATAACTTGGCGAAGTAAACAATGTGCTAAACGTAATCATAGTCCCCCCAAAAGAAATCAAAACCAAAACATATACAAAATCGAGTGTAGGGTAACACGGACCTCCGACAAAATATAAGCAGGATTATCTTATTTTTTATGTCGTGGAAAATGTATGGGCTGACTATATCATTTTAGTACTTTTTTATTAATTTAAACAAAAATCATATTACGTTAAACACAATGTTATCTTCGCCATTTTTTGTTTCATGATCATCATTCGTGTTATTAATTGTGGCTTCTTTTTTCAGTTTTAAACACATAATTTAATTAATTTATACATTGTATTTCTATTAATTTAATATGATGATTTACATTGTTTTTGTATGGATATGTAAGAAATCCTTTGGTTGATATTAAGGTTTGACAGATGACTATGGTGGTAAATTGTGGGAGTTATCGTTATACGTACATGTATCAAATATACTTAACATTAACTCTAATGCTTAACATTGACTCTAATGGCAGACTGACAACTACATTATATGATAAGCGTGATGACTTTGACTTTGCAATCGGCAACTTTCCTTTTCTATGTAGTAATATACCACTAGCACCTGCTTATGGTGTGTATATCTCCCAGTTGATTCGATACGCAAGAGCATGCTATGCGTATGCGGACTTTTTAAAGCGAGGCCAACTACTTACAAAAAAGTTGATGCTGCAGGGTTATAACGAATCTCGTTTAAAGTCATCATTTCGCAAATTCTACGGTCGCTATAATGACCTTGTTTGCGATTACAAATTATCACTAAGTCATATGTTGACTGATTTGTTTCATACCCTTTGTTAGACTCATTTTCCTACTAGATTGGACTACGGGTAATCCCGTTTACTTTATTTCGACTAAGGGCTCACGGCGGGTGTGACCGGTCAGCAGAGGATGCTTACTCCTCCATGGCACCTGATCCTACCTTCGCTTTTGTCGGAGGTCCGTGTTGCCCTACACTCGATTTTGTATATGTTTTTTGGATTGTGATTGCGTTTGACACAATGTTAACTTCGCCTTTTTGTATACAAACGACTGTTTACTACGATTTTGATGGTAACGGGAAAACTGTGTTTTTATAAACAGTTTGCGCTACATGCACTTGTTCAAATATAATTGGCTGATTTATAATGCTTTTTTCGCATGACTATATAATATAATCTATTGTTGATATTCAGACTCGACAAATGGTTATACAAAAAGGTTTTTGGGATTTTCCTTGTACATATCAAACACAACAGACAGGACACAGGGAGAGTTGTGTTTCCACGACACAAACTACACAAGAGCCACCATACCCGATGTCGTTGACATCAGCTGTCTTGTTCACGGACGATACGTCATCTACTACAACGAGAGACTATCAGGAGTTACCTACCCTAGTGGATACAGTACATACGCATTTAATGAACTCTGTGAAGTAGAGGTGTACGGTATGTGATATCCAAACACTGAAAATTAATTAACGCAACACAATTGTATAGCTTTGGAATTAAGTTACATGTCTATTATTACAATACAATGGACTGGAGATTTGAATAACGAAATATTTATTAAAATCAAGGGTAATCCATGGTTATTGAATGTTTTCATACTGATAAGTAATAGTTATTGTATATTTATTTCGGTATATCTTGGTTTATTTGGACGACGGGCGGAGACTCTACTCTACGATTCTCCGCACTTCGTTAATGACAGGAATTATTCCAACAAAAGCATGAGTGAGCGTGCGAGATCATCGATTGGCAATTTGGTCTCAATGTAATGAGTACTGTCATACAATAGCATGACCAGTCGGATTGAATGGTCGGACCCTGAACGAAAGTTTATATTTTGTCGTAAATGCAAATGTACCTGGTCACTCTACAGCATGTTTTGAGTCAGATTATCACAAAGCCCATGTGTTGTACAAGCACGCGCTGACATGTGTAAACAATTATTCCGCTTTTAGCTCACCTGAACCGAAGGTTCAAGTGAGCTTTTCTGATCGCCTGTTGTCCGTTGTGTGTCTGTCTGTCTGTCCGTCTGTCCGTTAACTTTTCACATTTTCGACTTCTTCTCAAGAACCAATTTGCCAAATTCAACCAAAATTGGTACAAATCATCCTTGAGTGAAGGGAAGTCACATTTGTTCAAATGAAGGACTAAGAATATGGTTGTGTCATTTAAAAATCTTCATCTCTAGAACTACTGGGCTAAAAAAGCTGATATTTATATGAAAGCTTCCTGATATAGTGAAGATTCAGTGTGTCTAAATTATGACCCCCGGTTATACGATGGGGCCCCAATAGGGAATCAAAGTTTTACATATGATTATACATGTATAGGGAAAATATTTTAAAATCTTATTCTCAAGAACCACTGGGTTAGAAAAGCTTCCTGATATAATGAAGATAATTGTTTGTTCAAATTATGGCCCTCATGGGTAATGTGGGGCTACAATAAGGGATCAATATTTTACCTGCGAAATATATACGGACATCCCTTTTAAAATCTTCTTCATTGAATAAAGACGATTAGATTAAATAATTACCTGACGCTTCCTGATATGGGTAGATTTAAGTTTGATTAGATATGCCTCCCCCTCGTGAGGGTTGGGTGGCCAACAATACAGGATTAACGTTGCTACTTACGCTCTTCATGTGAAACAGTGCTCAGGTGAGCGGATGCTGGCCCACGGGCCCTCCTTGTTTTTATTGTGTTAATAAATAAAAGAAACTTCAAAATATTTTAAATAACCGTGTATATAAGATTTTACAATTCTTCATGTATTGTTGTTTTCGAAAGAATTCTCGAAAACAACCATTCATTGCGATTGGTCAGTGCTACCGTTTATGTTTGGTATGCAAAGAGAGTTCATTTCAATGAAATCAAGCTGCCAATCGAGTAATACGGTATGAAAATCCCGCACACTTACATAATCCTATGATACCTGACATGCGACCAGTGGTTCGTGCGTGATTAAAAATGTTCTTCAACCATGACCAATTAAAAATGCAATAAATGTCATATGACCCGTGGTTATTGCGTGATTTTTAACCACCCAATGAAAATCCAAGGTTTGGTCGGTTGATCACTCGGGTATCTACCACTTACCGTCAAGCATGTTTATCTCACACTACCCGCCCAAATGTCGGTGAGAGTGGATGTCGGAACGTTTAATTAGGGTACCTAAGCTATCTGATGATTATATCCCACGATGACTATGAGGATTTTATTTTATCACAAGCGTGCGAGAAACTGACGAAATTACGTAAAATATTTTGTGTAATATAAACTGGGATGACAAATACATGGATATCAACATGACCGCGGGGAAACAGTTCGTGAAATGTTGACTGGGAAATTCGCGATATCTTAAAAATGTCATTTTTATTTCAATGATGACACGGAGGATCGATGTCTGATGAAATTGACGAATCGCACATTTTTTGTGAATTTAAACTGGTCCAGGACGAACGATTAACTTGGCATAACTAACATGAACATGGGCCGATACAAATTCATGAATTTTGACTGAGACCTTCTGAAAATGTCACGCGGTATTCAATAATTTATTTACACAGCACAGTTTAAAAATAATATGCAAATGGACGGTCCGCCCACAATCACTTTACTAAGTATACTGCATCTCAACGATGCATCCAATATATGAAAGTCAGAAATCCACAATAAAACAAAACATGAAAAGTGAGAGGTATGATCAGGTTGATATGTCCATGGAAAATATTCTGAACATTGAAGTGGCATTGGCACGCTTTGAACTAAAATAATATTTCCCCATTTTAACCGGAAATCATAGCGTATGCTATGAACCGAGTATAGGGATTGCCTATCTGCGCGTAGTAATCCTAGTAAATCTTCACAATCAACCCATTGTAGTTTCTTCTTGAAAGCTAATTCAATGATAACTCTTTACAATTTCAAAGCAAGTTTGGTATTCAAAACATTTGAAAGTGATAGGATTTTGTAGTAGTGTAGCGAACAGTTTAAAAGGGAACTTATAATGTCTCTCTAGTGAGCTAGCTTTTCTGGTGATGATATAGACGTTCTATCTTGATCACGCAAGTTAAGCAACTGGATTAGTGACCGTAACATGTTACACTTGAGAAATTCTCACTCATATGGAGACGTCACTATTGCCGTTGAAGGGGTATAAAATTAGGCCTATGCCATTTTTAAGAACAGGAAGGGATCTTTATCGAGCAACAATTACTGTGATACCGGGCATCGGATTTTGCGGACATATAATAGATCAAGTTCTCTACTTCTATTTATCAGAGTTTCCAGGATTATATCATTCACATCAATAGAAAAAAAAGTACATTCAAAGACCTGAACAAAAAATATAATACAGCTATAGCTTTATGATTTATAATCTGCAATGACTAATTAAAACATTGTATCAAAATCATTATCAGTTGACTCTTATTAAGGCAATATTTAATATGGATAAACACAATAATGATTTGAAGAAATCTTTCTTTGGCTTGCAATTTAAAGTTGATTATTATTTTCGTTTTTTAATTTTTTTTTGGCGGGGGAAGGGGTGTTGGGTTTGAATTATTATTATTTGTTATTATTATATTTTTGTCTGTTTATCTTTGGGGGGGGGGGATCTTGTTTTTTTTTCAATACAGTTCGATTCCCGGCTATCAGTACATTAAACATATGCATTTTAATTAATGCATACAATGCCTTACTACATGCAAGTATTTCGAATGGTCAGCAAAAATTTAGTTTGAAGATAGATATAACACTCGAGTCTTTTGTAAGTAAACAAGATTGTGACAGATGTTTGTTTATATATGTTTAATATTGTTTAAAGCATATTTATCAAATTATACACGGTTAAACATGTTCTACTGTGCCCCCTTATTGGCAGACTTATTTTTTGTATTCATAGAGCAGAATTTGTAACAGAAACTGTTACGGCATAAAACAAAAAACTTGCCCGTGTCCTTCAACCTTACATATAGGTATATAGATGATGTGCTATCAATTAACAATCATCATTTTCACAATTATGTCCAATTCTGATATATCCCGAAGAACTCGACATAAAGGACCCACAGAAATCTGACTAATCTGCTTCATATTTGGTATTTTACTTAACATTGACTCTATGGCCAAACTGGACAACTACATTATATGATAACGTGATGACTTTGACTTTGCAATCGTCAACTTTCCTTTTCTATGTAGTAATATACCACTATCACCTGCTTATGGTGTGTAATCTCCCAGTTGATTCGATACGCAAGAGCATGCTATGCGTATGCGGACTTTTTAAGCGAAGGCCAAACTACTAACAAAAAAGTTGATGCTGCAGGGTTATAACGAATCTCGTTTAAAGTCATCATTTCGCAAATTCTACGGTCGCTATAATGACCTTGTTTGCGATTACAAATTATCACTAAGTCATAGTTGACTGATTTGTTTCATACCCTTTGTTTAGACTGTCATTTTCCTACTAGATTTGACTACGGGTAATCCCGTTTACTTATTTTCGACTAAGGGCTTCACGGCGGGTGTGTGACCGGTCAGCAAGGATGCCTTACTCCTCCATGGCACCTGATCCTACTTTCGCTTTTGTCGGAGGTCCCGTGTTGCCCTACACCTCGATTTTTGTATATGTTTTTTGGATTATGATTACGTTTGACACAATGTTAAACTTCGCCTTTTTGTTCTTACATCACATATGTTTTAAATATGTTATTTTTGTACATCTTCATGTAAACAAAAACACCACACAAGCCTTGATTTCAAAAAGGTGAGCGATGTTCCCCACTGCAATGAGACAATGGACATTCAAATCATTGATGGGCATTTGAAATATTTTAGCTCAGTATTGCTAACATTAAAAGTAAGCTTTACATAAAAAATAATTTTGAAAATTTTGGGCTCAAAACGAGTTTATGAACCTTTAAGGCAATAGCAATATCCCAATATTTGAAATGTCTCCCATAGGTATGAAATATTCCAGACTGTTCTTACTTAAACATCTAATTGAAAAGGGTAATATTTGTAAATTATCTTCTTTCACTACGTTTACATTCCCACACATGATTTCGTAAAATTATACGACTTAGTATAGAATTTTATTGAAAAGATACCTCAATAGTTGACATACTTCTCAGCCTAGTTGATATTTATTAATGTAGTGTGTCTTGGGTTTTACGGAGTAAACTGTTCCCTCCCGTGTCCAGAAAATTGTTACAGTAGATATTGTCACATGGAGACTGGGGCGTGTCAGAGATGTAAATCAGGATACAAAGGCCATCAATGTCAGCTAAGTATGCATTTTTCTTTATTGAGTCATGTACTTGAAAAATATATCCGTTTTGTACGTAGAGAGGGATTAGAAAATTCTTATTTCCACTATCTATTTGGATAAGAATAACGGGTATTTGAGAGTAATAAATTACAGCTCCTCTTACCTGTAATAAAATTAATCTTCATCATAGCTTTGAATGTATCTGAATGTGATATAATACAGTTCTTCTGTTTACATAGAATGTGACAGTGGAAAGTACGGAGAAGGATGTCAGAAGGACTGTGGAAATTGTGCAGGTCTAGCACAGTGTCACCACATTAACGGAACCTGCTTAAATGGATGTGAACCGGGATTCAAACCAGGAACTTGTAAAGAACGTATGTTGTGCTATAAATTTATCGTTTACTGATTTAGTTTTTTGTTCTCGTATAATTACTTCTGACAACTTATTGGTAATATAACTTCCTGAGTATTACAGAAACATATAAATCATCTGTATTATTTGATTGCCTCTTCACCGTGAATGATAAGTAGACAGAGACTATTGATCAATCAGTGAAAATTATCGTGCATTTTGTTCGTTTGACTCCAGTGTCAAATATAGTTTTTCTAAAAAGAGATATTACTCTTCTGATAAATGTAACATTGCATATAACGTACGGTTAAAATATAAATATGTTTCAGCAAACTTTGTTCTGCCAACAAAGTTTGTGGGGTATGTAAGAATCACTAATTCTGTATTCTATCTTGATTCTTGTCGAGTCCATACCTTATTTGTTCATTGACGTAAGGATACCATATATGGCACATGGTCTTATCACTATAAGACAATACGTCGGTTAACCTGTATATAAACTTGACCTCAAGGTCAAAATTAAAAATTTTGTGAAATGGACTTTTGTCTGGACCATAACTTCTTCGTTACATGTCATTATCATACTATATTTGGCCCAATGGACGATGTGTGCTGTAGTCTGTTCGTCTTTCTGAGCAGATATGTGTTCATGGCATAACTTCTTTGTTCTCTGACGTATGCAATACATGCAGCATTTTTGACACGTGGATGTATCACCATAAGATGATTTGTTGACACTTTCATTTCACTGCCAGCCATTGAGTCCATCTGTCGTACTTTCCATACTGAACGGTTTTAACATTGCAAAATGTATTTTGTATATACTATCACTGCATTTATAGATATATTTAACGCTTATGTTTTATATTTTGTTGTCCTTGTCTTATGTATTTCATACCTCGTTCCAAGGAAAGGAATATTTACATGTTGTCATTCTAGTGATTTGTATATAACTACATATACTTATATTGCATCTATTTATTCATCCAACACCATGAGGTATAAAATAGTATTGCTATTATGCTTGGGTTTCTTATAGATTAATATTTATGTAGTTGTTGGAACCCGGTCTTCCAACAATCCATTGGTATTCCTATGGACACTAATTGTGCCCTCATATTGGCATACATATTTTTATATTCATATGAAGCAGAATTTGTACAAAAAATATTACGGGATAAAAACAACAAACTTGCCGTGTCCTTCAACCTTACATATAGGTATATAGATGATGTGCTATCAATCAGCAATCATAATTTTCACAATTATGTCCATTTGATATATCCCGAGAGAACTCGATATAAAGGACACCACAGAATCTGACAGATCTGTTTCATATTTGGATATTTTACTTACATTGACTCTAATGGCAGACTGACAACTACACTATATGATAAGCGTGATGACTTTAACTTGGCAATCGTTAACTTTCCCTTTCTGTGTAGTAAAATACCACTTTCACCTGCTTATGGTGTGTATATCTCGCAGTTGATTCGATACGCAAGAGCATGCTATGCGTTTGTGGATTTTTTAAGCGAGGCCAACTGCTAACAAAAAAGTTGAAGTTGCAGGGTCATAACGAATCTCGTTTATAAGTCATTATTTCGCAAATTATACGGTCGCTATTATGACCTTGTTTGTGATTACAAAGTATCACTAAGTCATATGTTACTGATTTGTTTCATACCCTTTGTTAGACTGTCATTTTCCAACTAATTTGACTACGGTAATCCCGTTTACTTTATTTCGAATACAGGCTCACAGTGGGTGGGACCGGTCTGCCGAGGGTGCTTACTCCTCCATGGCACCTGCTCCTACCTTCGCTTTGTCGGAGGTCCGTTTTGTTCTACACTCGATTTTGTATATGTTTTTGGATTATGATTACGTTTAACACGATGTTGCCTTCGCCTATTTGTATAGTGCTGTGGTATTGATACAGGTAGTCCCAAAAAGTTCACACATTAATTATTTGATTTGTAGGTCATTTTTGTGCTCTATTATTCTTAAATTGAATTCTGAAAGCATCCTGAAGTTCAGATGGACAAAAACGATTCTGTATGATCTCTTTCAAAGTCCGAAAATCCCTGCACACAGCTAAAGGAATTTCAGATAAAACGTGTATTGCTGAGCCACCCAAAGACAACAGTAGCTGACTCTCGCACTCTCTTTCACTCCAACCATTCCACTTGGCTGCATGTTCGAATTGAATCCCGAGCGTCAAAACTCCCATCAAAAATGGTCGTTTAATTTCTTTTATAATATCCTGAATACGATGTAACTTAACTTTGATTTGTCTTTTTAACAGAGCACATTTCTCAGAAATCAAATCAATTCTACTGTCTAAATGATAAAATTAAAATAGGACCCTTTGCAGTAACTCATGGTGAAAATGTAAATAAAAAGGTAAAGGAAAATGTAAAGAAAGAAAATAGGAACCCCTTTGCATAACTGCATGGTGAAAATGTAAATAAAAAGGTAAAGGAAAATGTAAAGAAAGAAAACGAAATTCACGAAAAAATTACAAAGGAATTCGGTCAAATAGGACTCAGTGCGTGAAGTACGTGCCGATGACACACACTGCCCCTTGACAATGAAAATACGGCTATCTATCAAGTAATATTTACATTTGCAACTGTTTTCTTCTATACAACACTATTACGAGCAATACGTATTTACCACTGCATAAATACCTATATGGGGTCAACAGAGGTCACAGCTGTGCGTATGAATATTTGTTGAAAAGTAGGTTGCCGGTACTACTTTTACTAAGTATTACAGAAGTTTATTAATAGATGAAATGAACATCACAAAATATTTTTATGATTTTATTTTTTCCTGTCAATGGACTTTCATCAAAAATAAAAGATATTTCTATAAAACACTGTCTTACTTATGTATGGATGGGATGTTAAAACGTATGACAAAAACCAGAGCATCCTGGGTCGGGCCAAAAACCACAAGGATATCATCCATACAGAGGATTCTACAGAGAATCGTTTCCTATTTCAAATGTGTTCCATCTTCGCCTGTTGTACTGCGGCAATGTAGGTGGTACAATCTTTCAATTCATATCATTTCCCGTGGCTTAGAATTTCACCATCTGTCATTATTTTTTCACTTTCAAAAGGATGAATATGGATTGGAATAGTTCAATACGCAAACGCTTCGTCATGAAACACAACAAAAAAAAAATCCCAGGGTGGAATTGGATGTCATGAAGCTCTATCCGACAAACGAATTTATGACATTCTAGGAAGTGATACATGTCCAATAAAATGCTTCACCTGCTGATGAGCAAAACAG
>CAJDSM010040161.1:0-13065 GCA_903981925.1 Ostrea lurida
CCCTGTGGGCTGGAAAATATTCCCTATGCTTCCCTACTCAGTATTTTTCTGTCGTCCTAACGGACGGTGGTACTTTAAAAAATGTTGGCTATATTGGTGTGATGAATAAAATTTTTTGTATGATTTCACTTTCCATAGATCTATAAGATGGAATGGCCGGGGAGTTAAAAATTTTTTGTAAAGATGGTGATGACCCTCGTTCATTAATCTCATATCTATGACCTGACATCACATTTATTTTAGAGATCCCTTGGTTTCCGCGAATACTAGTATATGAGCCACAATAGGTTACATAATTCCATAGAACACTTGCACGTGCATATTTTCACCAGTCCGGCACTAAAATTGTTGGTTGGTTAAATTGCTTGTAATGATTTTCCAGTGAAAAGAAACTTATGTTTACATTTTGGAATAACATTTAGAAATGGAAACATGAGTCTTGGTAAAATGGGAATCGTCGTAAATACTTTTGTAAGGAGAAGTGCAGTTTTTTATTGAAGTAGTTATTTGGGCATTCTTATACCAAACTGGTTATCATCTGACACCATGAAATGACGTATTCATTGATGTTCCCGCAGGACAATCGCAGGGGACTACCGATCTGTTACAGTGTCCCTATTCCTAATAACAACAGAGTGGCACCTTTTTTAACTATGGCGACGTGGCCAGCCAGTATCTCTCTTTTTGTTCTTCTCTACTCCTAATGGCATATATACCGACGAAAAAGTCCTGGGGACAAATTGTCCACCGAGCAAAGATACATATGGTGATTAAATATAAATTGGCAAGGTTAACGATGTGTTAACGTAATCAAGTCCCAAACACATATATACAAAACCGAGTGTAAGGCACCACGGACCTCCGACAAAGCGAAAGGCAGGGTCAGTGCATGGAAGAATAAGCATCCTGGCTCTGACCGTCACCCGCCGTGACTAATTATTAATTACATATATTAGACTTGTGAAGAACGCTTAAATCAAGCCCGCCGCCCCCAAACTGTTTAAAAACAAAAATTGTGTATAACCCACCGTTGTAAACAAAGGGAGGGGATATGTTACTCGCAAAAATTTAAATATGCAAATTTCAGTGTTCCAGCTAGGATTTAGAGGGGCAAGGCGCATAAAGGGCAAACAAGGGCTCTGGTTTGAAAAGGGCACATTGGAATATCATTTTGCACAAAATTAAGCTTTTCTGTAGCTCATTCAGAATGCTTCGGATTTGAATCATCAAGCGAAACATTTGTTTTTTTGACACAAAATAAATTTCTTAAATAAAAAACCTTCAAAACAACCAGATTAGCACAGATATATTAACTATAAATAACATGTTATTCCATTAAACGATCTTGAAATATTATTAGATAGCAACTGATGTGACACTCGTGTTATTTCCGGTAGAGGCAATTCGAGTTGGCATTAGCGGCGACATTTCGTCAGGTGCCAGTGCTTTATTGAGAAGCCCTGAGGTGTCATACATGCTAATCATCCATCCTCACCCGACTACATGCTGATTAAGATATCTAATTGGATAATTGCCGACCTCTAGGCACTTCATGCGACTAGACACCCGATTGTAAAAAACATTTTTTAATCTTTTTCAAAAATGTACCAGGGCATACCATGATCCTTCTTTGAAGGCAGAGGGGCGGCAAGGGCAAGCGGGGCGCACGTTTGAAAGGGCAGGCAGGGCGCAACGCCCCTTCTATTTATGGCTAGCGGGAACACTGTTGCATATTTATATATAGATACAATGTATGCGAAGTATGCGACTTTATTTGCTGGGATAATTCTTGCAATACTTATTCTCAATGGATATAGGGTACCCCGATGCTGATGGTCAAACGGATCGAGACATGTTTTAAAATTAACAAGTACTGTACATGTAGTTCATCGGAAAATCCACATTGGTAGGAAGTGCAGGCCTTAATTGAACATGGCCAGACCTATCCTACTGGATAAATCAACATTGTTCACAACAGATTACATCACATTTTCAAAAAAATGCATTTTGGTTAAAAAAAAATAAAATGGGAGTTGTATTCAAGAGATCACATTTTTGGACATTGTAGTATAGTGATCGTAGTAAGAGATCCGAACAAGTAAATTCCTTTAATTCCACTGCTTGTGACCTCTCATTGAATTATCATGTTCCGAGGAGAAATCACATGCATAAAGACGTAATATGTAAAGGCTCATAGATAAGAACAGTGAACAATCTCGTAATGTCCAAATATATGATACATAATAACACAGAGTTGGGCAAACACGGACCCCTGGACACACCAGAGGTGGGATCAGGTGCCTAGGAGGAGTAACATCCTTTGACACGGTCACCACCGCCGTGACCTATAGTCCTTGATCAGTTAAAACGGGCAAAACATGGCTTGAAAGCACTCATACAGCATTTGGACTTGAATGGTAAGGTCATACTGCGTAAACTAAGTTGTTATAGTAGGACCAATCAGAATTTACGAAATGCTGCTTTTAAATGTGACTGTTGAAACCCTGCAAGACAATACTTGTCTTTTGTAAGTAGCTTGCTCCGATTTCAAAAAACTAATTATACGCCAGAAACAGCCTTGTGTATCGAATAAGTTGGAGAGACATACACCAATGATGAAGGTGTGATGGAATTTAGCTACACATAAATACTGGGAAGTTGCCGATGGAGAAAGCCTGAATCGTCCCGTTGTCATAAGAAGTAGTTGTCTTAGTTGCCGGTTAAATGTACAATGTGGCAATAAAATATTCCAAGTAGAAGCAAACCATGGAAGGATCTGTGGTGTCCTATGTTTCTAGTTTTGAGTTGTGATAATATTCGAATCGAACTTTATGAATGAAGAATCCCATTATTATTCGATGGATAAACGTTCGTCATATCATCGAAATGGTTGATTTAAGGCCAACCCGCTAGAGATTTCTTAATTTTCATGTAGGAAGCTTTTGAATGAATTCTGCCTCATGAAAATATACAAATAGGTTAGCTAAAAAAGGAGAGCAATTCATGCTCATTGGAATTCCAACAGACTGTTGGAAGACCTGATTGCAAAAAACTACAAAGATATTGTCAATGAAGAACTCCAGCATTGCTTTAATATCAACTTCAGAGTACTTGTGTGTAGAATCAGAATGGAGTTTAACATAATAATTTTTTGAATGGCCGATCATTAGATACGAATATTTCCTTTTTCCATTTTTGTTAAAGAAACAACCGTCTATAATGTTACAAAGTCTTGTCTTTAATTTATCGTGAGGAATGGTCGTGTAAAGTGTTGAAAAGTCCTGTGTTTTGATGTTGATACGTGAACGGTTCTGGGATTTCAAATTCACTAGAAGTTCTTTAGAGTTTTTTAGAGTCCACATTTGATTAACACCACTTCTGGCATATTTAGTTTCACAATACCTCTGAAGTTGCTCCATGACAGCTGTCAATATTTTCGTGAGGAGTAAAGATCCAGCAATACATCTTTGTAAGGTTTTTTTTATGAAGTTTTGGAATCCGATATAGGTACGGTAATTTCATATTCGTCCATCCCATTGACTAGGATATTACTGAAGCATGGTAAATAGACTTTCGTCTTTTGAAAGAGCAGTAGGAGTGCAAGTACGATTACCAAACGTGGAGTTAGTACCAAGTTCGTTTAAAATGCAGTTGTAGTAATGAGCCTTACAGACAAAAACAATATTATTACAAGCTTCGTCGGCTAGAACCAAAACATATTCCTCGTGTAAGCTATCTAATTGATCACTTTCGGTTTACGAAACACAGAAGGATAGATGGTACGGACTTTGGTACGTATATTTCTAATACAGGATTTCAATACTCTTCTTATACTTTTAATCCATTCTGATAAGGAGTCAAGTTCTTTTTCATATTTGACCCATCGCCTGGCATAATCTTCGACAGATATCTTAATGGAGATGAAGTTCTGTCGCCAATTAAATGACCGAGCTTCATTTTCAACTACATGTACAACTATATTTACATCACCTGTAATGACCTGTCCAGCAGGACTTCATTTCTATATTCTATTGATATCATGTTCGAGGAGAAATCACACATACAAGACATGTATAGTAATTAAACAACAAATTTTATTCTGAGTCCGTTCATTATGCATCAGTATTTCAAACATTTGAAACTCTTTTTTGTTGCTAAAAACATACATTGTACATGTATATAATATATCATATTTCGCTATTCTGTGGATTTTGTATTATAGACCGCCCCGATTTCTCCTGAAGAATCGAGAAAGAATTGATTTCTTGGCTCTTCTCTCTTTCTTCTCATGGTTCTTCTCTGTTTCGTTCTTCTAAAATGAGAATTGATAGTAAATATATTGATATTTAACATCAAACGTATCCAATGATCAGTGAAATATTTGTATTTGTGAAATGGTACCCAAGTTTATCGTTTGATTCATATCGTATACTTCATGCATATGCCCGTGTATTGCATGGGATTGAACAGATACTCACATTCTTATGATTTAAATGGGTTGAGTCTAGACCAAAGTTTACAAATCTTGGATTTCTTTCGCTGAAAAAAAAAAATGCATACTTTTAAGACATTTAAAATAAGTATAGTCTGCGAATTTGCGCACCACAATGTATTGTTGGCCTATAACCCCCCCCCCCCCCCCCGATATTATAGTATATTGTAACATGTATACTTTTTAGACTTCAAAATAAGAAGGGGAATTTGCACAATAGCCTATAATTTTTTCTCATGACTATATGCTATATATGTAAACATTGTATTTATCAGATTCTGTTTGCAATCATTACCTTCTCATCGGCAGACCAGAAATTGCTCATTGTTTCCGTTTCATCTCTCTGCTGTTTACTTTCTGCGCTGATTTTGAAAGTGTTGGCTTCTTTATTCTGATTTGCAAGATTTATATGAGATAGGCATTACAAGCATAACATGAAAATACATCTCATCTCTCAAATTCATGGGTTTAAATGAGATAGGCATTACAAGCATAACATGAAAATATACTCATCTCCCTCAAAATTCATGGTATACATTTTGTGGATTTTTAAAAAGAAATATTACTCAATCATTGTAGATTACCTTTGATAAAAATCCATCCAGAATCAAGGGATATGTCATCAATTTGATGTAAGGGTGAATTAGGTCTCCATTTTCCTGGAAACAGACAGAAACATTAAAACACTGCTACACTAAGGTCATACATCTGTTATCCACAAACTCAAGTGAATGAACATAAACTGATTAACCTCCTTCACGTGGCTATTCCGGGCTGTCAATTCAGCACCTCTAGAAATCCCTTCCTTGCCTTCCTCTTTTGAATTCTTTTCCACACCTTTCTCTTCAGCTGTCCCTTCCAGACCTTTCTCTTTGGTTAGCTCGTCCTTGTTATCCTCTCTTGTAGTCTCTTTCTCGCCTTTCTCTTTAGCTATTTCTTCCATGCCTTCCTCTTGAGTATCGTCTTCTATACCTTTCTCTTCAACTGTCCCTTCAATGCTTTCCTCGTTTGCTGCTTCTTCCATATCTTTCCCTTCAGCAACCTCTTCCATACCCTTTTCTTCTGCCGTCTTTCCCATGCACCCCTCCTTATTATCCTCCTCAATGTCTTCCTCATCTATGCTCTCCCCTTTAGAATTCTGTTCAATGGTTTCCTCCTTAGAAGTATGTTCCCTGGCTTTCTCTTCGGAAATCTCTTCAAAGCCTTCCTCTTCAGTATTCTCTTCCATATCATCTTCCTTCAATTCAAAAGGAAATATCAATACATACTGAGAATAATCCCATTTCTTCTCGTTGTAGTCTCATCACTCACTTAGATACGCTGACATAGAGTATTGTTGGATGTTTGGGCTTTTATATATGTAATTAGACAAAACGTTAATGCCACTTACAACCAAGAGATCCAGTTTGGGATGGAACTTATCCCTGCTCCACTCTCTGTGGAAACAATAATGTACTGCGTCTTGGGGTGCGAATGGCTGAAATGTCATTTTCAAAATTATCCATACTTAATGTTACATAAATCGAATGCTGGAGAAAAATATCGATGAATTTGTGAAACTCGTGGAATACATAACATGTTATTTCTAGTTGTAAGGTCGTGTACCTCCAGATACGACAATCTTCTTTCTAACCATTCAACGAGTTGTCTTCCGTCTTTAAATTCAGGTTTACTGCCCTCTTCCCAGACCGTTTCTTCTCTATCAATTGTATCGTCTATGTACTCATCGCTCAGGTCTAAATCCTCCTCTGTTTCTTCCTGCAACAATATTGCACAATTTACAGCGACACTCACACTTATGGAATGTAAAACTGGTCTTCCGTTGATAAAAAGAGTTGTGTGTTTATGTATATATTAAATTCGTTTTAAACAAGAATAGTGACCCCATGCAATAATACCAAAAAACGGATCAACTTTCGATTTAGAATGTCTGCAATGATATTGGGAAATATTACTTGTTAGAAGTTTAACCAGGGATGCTTAAGATATGAAAAACCACTTGCAATTAAAGATTCCATTTCGGGATAATATATATCTCTACTCCAACTCCGAAAGAAATAATAGTGTACGGCGTCATCCGATTCAAATTTCTGAAATGATATAATTTTAATACATGTGCAATACCACAATTGTTTTTTTTAAATGTCAAAATAATGATGATAAAAATGTATCTTCGACGACTGACGAGTTACATTAAAGTTAAATGTATCTGATAATACCTCTAGGTACGGAAGCTGACTCTCCAGCCATTCTAAAGCGTATGTTCCATTAATGAAGTCCTTCCCTAATGCATCGTCCAGATCTTCCCAGTCATCTTCCAGCGTAGTGTGTGCAATGTTACTTCCCTGTAGATACAGACATACCAGTATATGCAAAAAGAACCCAAAAAACAAAACACTCACTATCACTCTTCCATTATTTGCTGAGGGTGTGTCTAGGGCTAGTACATAAATGTTCTCTGGTTGCTCAACATATACTTTGAGTTGGTACGTGCTCTCCAATGGTTTTACAATCTATCTTGAAAATCCAGATAAAAAGTCAGAACGCATATATGTGTACTGTTGTGTGAGATAAGTAGTACAAAAAATACTTGCCCTATTTTAACTTTACTTGGCTTTTTAAAAAAATATCCATTAGAACTTGTTTATCATGTTCACCTTTACTAAGGATATTGCTCACTGGCGCCTATGGACGTGCCAATATAGTATATCATCATTTTTGCGAGGTTTGTTACAGAAAAATAGCTATTGGATAAATGTAACCATTTTCATTGAATTGCTGGTTTTCCAAAAGCGACTGCAGACTAATTTTGGAGATTAGGAGGTGTTTTTTTTTAGCAAAGCAGAAAATACAAAGCTGTTTAAAGCAGCCGCCTCCATCGCGGCATGTTTAAAATTGTATAAAATATACCCATTTCAATTCGTTAGCATGCATGCAAGCAGATGCAAAACATAGCATGCACAGTTAAGTAGATACTGTGTGTTTTTCCAACTGATTTCTGTTCAATTCCATTGCTTGTCATTTGCAACTACAAAGACACATTTGGATCCGAGTGTTGAGTGCCGTCTGACCATGTATGAATATGTACATCACACGAACTCGGCGGTCTTCTTCGCGGCATGGTTGAAATTGTTTGAATATAAGTTTTAAACTTTTATTTTAATTGATATGGTAAATAAGCTTAATCATATCGTGTGGTAGATTATGTGCATGTGCTTGGAGTTGGTCTTTCTTGGACTATTTCCCTTTCCATTGTCCAAATATGGAAATCATTACCGAATATGGAAATCATTACCAAATATGGGGATAAGTGATTTTCAAGTCTTGAGTTTGCATAACTTACAAAACAAAAGTATACATGTATATTGTTTATATACTTAAAAGCATTTACATTTAAAAACAAGAATATCGGTGAAAATGATGGATACTCCCCCAACACAGCATGTAACCTAAATATACGAATAACTTAACTGTTAAAAGTATTGTTGTATTTTCATACGGTGACTCTGGGCTGCGTTCAAGATCGCAGCAGCTAGCCTACCCGCTAGGCTAGATACATATATCTAGGTATGATCTTGAACGCACTGTATAAGTAAACGCTTAATTTTGTTGTCCCTACGTAGTGTAAGCAAGCCTATAGCATACCGTTCAAGATCTTAGCACTACCGATCATTACGTACCCGCTATGATCTAGAACGCCGCCTGACCTTTACAAGGTGACGTTTGTCTGAAAACTATTTGTTCATGACATATTTTTGTGATATACGATCAATACTTGTTTTAAATAGTGTCTTTGACCTTTTCAAAATGACATTGAAAGACTTGGTCAAAAAATCATTGCCTTGAGGATATATGTGATCAATTATGAAAGGTCTGATAGATATGAAGTCGGACGGACACGACTTCGAATATATGTTCCCCTGAAATAACAAAGTTCCCAAACACTGCAGATAAAATACATAACCCACCGCGGACTTTGTCATTTCATGTAAATTAAGCTCAAGATAAAATGGATGGGGGTAAAACCCCACTGTCTTCCTTAAGAGAAATTTCTGGGTCCATTCACACCGCATACAACGTCACAACTGGAGGAGTCGTCACTGTGTGACACGAGAGCTATACTACGAATCGATTTGCTCATAAAATACACAACCGTTCTGCAAAAACCATAGTGCATCGAGTGTCGTAGATATATCTTGATCTTAATTCAACTTCGCACGGTTTTGCGGATAGTCAACTTTTTTTGTCCTATTTTGAAAAGATTTTATTTATTTCGAGTCATATTCTAAGGATTATTGTAAAGTGCATTTTTGACACCCAAAGATAAAATCTTTAATCATGGCGACACAGTAAAAACATGGAGTAGTATAAAATTTTGTGCAAATTACGTGTGCAATGCGACAAAAAAGGCGATATTAACATAAATAGAAATCATTTTAACAAGAAATAGATAAATAAACCAAGTGCCAAAGACACTATTTAAAGGACCGAAAAATGTTAATTTAATTAAATCATCAATTTCGACGCCGTTGACCTACCCGTGAAACGCGATCGAAGTGACTTAATTTGATTGATTAAGATATATGTACGACACTCTACGCACAATGATTTTTGTAGAAACATTGTATATTTTATGAGCAAATCGACTTCAAACTCATCGATACTATGTTTTCCTTGCTTCGTACTAAGATTTAAAATACCCCTCATGGTGAATCCTCCAATGTGACATTGTATGCGGTGATTCATATACCTGTAGTCTAACGGTTACTCCGTTAACGAATTACAATAATATACTAAAGGTGTTTAATCAAGGCATGAGATCATTTCAATATTATGTACATATTACTGCACCTCTTTCTGTCCGGTCTCCAATCCTCTCAAAGATTCACTGCCATTCTTGTATTCGGGTTCCTGAAAGAGAAATGGTTACATGTTCTTGATATAAATACTTCAATAAGACAGAAAGACGGTACCTAGCATGTGTAAATCAAGTGAGCATAAAATACTAATTACCATCATAATGTTCCTTGTTGACAAAATATCTGTGAAGCTGTATCCGTAGAAATGATTATGACGTCACAATATCATGACGTTGGGCAGTGCAATCACTATAGATTATTATGACGCATCCAATAGTGACGTTGTTTTGTCACAGCGTTATTTCTTTCAAAAAGAAAATGTTTGATTCTTATAATTTCAATTCGTCGACTGCGTATTTAGAATTTCAAAAATTTGAATAGTCTCTGAATATCGTTATTTGTTTCAGGCGCGTATATGTATTCTCGCTCAGTTTAATTTTGTCCAATCAAAACAACCACACATATTAGTAAATCAGTGACATTGTAATTATTACCGGTATTTGTTTTTTGCAAATCCAGCTGTCTATTTTACCTTTATAATAAGTCTCCCTTTAGGCTAGGGGCGTTATAGCAGATGGATATCACCGGGACTAATTGAAGTTGACAGTTTGCGTTTGATAAATCAATTAGTTACGAGTATTACTAACCCGGGATTACTAAGTAGTTACCGGCTGCAGTTGTGATCATTACGCTTATTAGGGTTGCCGGGAATTCCGACAGAAATGATACACTGTAATATAATATCTTATAGAACAAGCATTCTGAGAGTATTGCACAGCAATACATAGTCCTCTACCGGTTGTATGTAGTTACACAAATCATTGGACCGCAACAATATTCTAATTCATTATGTAGGCTATATCATTAAGCTGTTCCCAGTACCTCGGGAAAAATATTCCGGTCTATTAACTGATCAGACATTAAATAACTGTATATTATTCATCATTATATCATTGCTAAAACACCTTTTAAGAATTGAGGTGATTTTTCGATCACGTACCTGAACAACAATTCAAGCCTAATGAACATTATTTTGTTGTTGTAATATAAAAAAAATTAAATGATAAGAAATAAATCTTATATTTTTTTCGGGTGAGTGCATGGTATGGCAGAGATTTTAGACGGTAAAACTGTTCATCTTTGCACATTGATGCAGTTTTACCGTCTAAAATATTCGTGATATAAAAATGAATTCTTTATTTTTTTCGGGTGATGCAGGTATCACCGAATTTTAGCGGTAAAACTCAATCATGGCGCGAAGCGCATTGATGAAAAGTTTGTTACCGTCTAAAATCTCGGTGATAACCTGCATATCACCCGAAAAAAATATAAGTTTATTTCTTCATTTAATTTTATATACCAACAACAAAATAATGTTTATTAGACTTGTACGTGATCGAAAATCACCTCAATTCTTAAAAGGTGTTTTAACCATGAGAATCGGCGCTAGGTGATCACGTGAAATAAAATTAAATGATACCTGCATCACCCGAAAAAAAAAATGTAAGATTCATTTCTATTTAAATGTTGTTTTCTTGGTGTGTAACGTGGATCCTCATGGAAGTCTTGGTTGGTCCTATCTTTTAAAAATGGAGTTGAAAAAAAATGTAAGGGATAGAAAAGACCGACAACTCTGTGCAAGAAAAATGATGTGAGTGTCTTATGCATTTCTAATAATCGTTTTTAACATGAAACGAAGCATAGCCAGCAAATATTAAGCGATGAATGGCACTTTCCCAATGAATATAAACCAAGAATGGGGTAAAGCAAGTGAAATTTTGTCCTCCTAAACGGGTCCATTAATGCTGGGTGTAGTGTCAGTCAATCGATTCATCATTAACAGAATATAAGTCGTGGCAGAGGCCCGGCAAAATCAAATCTCTAAGTCAAACGAAAGGTGTAGTACAGGCAGTTACTATATTATTACCAAGTATAGTAAATCCTGAGTGCATTCTAGTCCCGATTGGTCAACTAACAATGTACACGCTTTACTTAAGTGCATTCATGTTCGAATAATACCGGTTCTGGCATAGCACACGCTTGGCACGCGCAGGCATTTGTGATTACTTATTTTACACGAAGAACTTTTGATGTTTTTATTCTACATAAACTAGAAAAGGCAGGTTTCAAAATGTAGAAACGTCCTACTCGCTTATCCAATCATTAGATGTTTAAGCAGTGCTTATAGCAATTTTTGCCGCTGCCGGAAAGAAAATTCAACTAATCATAATATTCTCTGTTATTAGAAGTCACAATTTACGGTATGGATGCTGCCAACCTCAACCAGGGCTGTAGTTTTAAAGCATACGAATATTTGAGAAGGCATTCCCTTCCGACAATCTTGCCTTCAATTTCGTTGAACTCGGATTCACTATGCAACTGGATAGTATGCATGCCGACACATTAAACGGCACTTCTGTAGTCCAAATATTTAGCTCCTATATCCCGTGCATCTTAATTACAAACATCTTTACAATTCCTAGTTTTTGGCCAAATATTATACTTACATATGTTCCAACAAACAACGTTTGGGAAAGCATATCAGTTTTACTCTGTTTCGTCTTCTTTTTTTCCTAGTACATGTGATCGAGATGTAACCTTTTTAAGTTGAATGACTAAAGATATAGTCAATTTGGTAGGTGAGTTGGAACGATAGTTATTATTTGTCTGAAATGCATGCATGTGCACTGCATGGCAATTTTGGTAGGCACCTAATATCGGAATTAAGTTCCCCTTTGAAAACACTTTTTCAACCATCTTCCTTGAAGAATCGTGGTGATATTTATATAGCGGGAGTAGATAATGAGACCCTTAATTGATGCTGCATTGTCAAACATGTTGAATGTTGCACGTGCATACAACGTTTGCTTTAATTTGATGGGATAATGAACTCTAAACGTCGTTGGTAAATCTTTCTACGGAATAAAGACAAATGTATTAAGTAGGTTTATCACACAGGTAGGAGTACGTCATCTTTTGTTTTTGATTAGTATGATAAAATATGCCCGAACATGCTACGTGCATGCGCGTGCATGGACTTTTGAAAGATTTATAAAATTGGTTCTTCCGGCGCCAATAGCGCTTTTGGTTCTTTGTCCATCAATTTCTTTTCGAATTCTGGGGATTTGAGTGGTGTCTTGGTAGGCTATCGTACCCGGATCTACAAGTCAGACAGCTTAACAATTTGGCACATGCATGCCGCCGTTTGCGGTAGTTTTTGATTGGACAATACTAAACGACGTCTGTAACAGTTCTATATGATAAAGAGATGATTCATATTTAAAGCCCAGTCCGTAGTCGCTGTCATCGTTTTTCGGGGAATCCGCGTCTGAACTACGTTTTAAAAAACGTAAGAGCAGCACACCCGGCTGATATAACGTAGGAAAAACGTGTATCGATGCGTCAAGAAGATTAAGATGACTATATAACCGTGGCTATAAGCGTAGATCAAAGTCTTTCTTTGATCCCGTTTTATATTCGGTCTGGCCTCAATATGAAGTGGGCAAAAAATCAAACCGTAGATGAAACATGGGATACACGTACAGAAACGTCACACGATACGTAAAAATGCGTGAGAATGAACAGTGCAGCTGATGCGTTTAAGAAACGTGACTTGATTTTATTAGTTACGTCGTTTTTTTTAAATAACATTTTTTAAGGCGTATGCTGTTCACGTTTTGCTTGGTGTTTGTACGTTATTGCAGCGTTTTAGGA